>JADRCC010146375.1:0-13335 GCA_019843855.1 Hylomyscus alleni
TCTCTCTCTCTCTCTCTCTCTCTCTCTCTCTCTCTCTCTCTCTCTCTCACACACACACACACACACACACACACACACACACACACAATTAAACAGAACAAAACCACAACTTTCTTTTTAAATACAGTAGGTCTTGATTATGTTGTTTATCTCAATTCATCCAATTGCCCTCATAGCTGATTCCTTTTGAATAACTGTCAGCTAATTGCTGAGGTCTGACTCATAAATTCTACAGAAACTAATTTATAGCAGCACCAAGTACAGGCTGTTGAACACAAACATTTAATTTATCTTTTAAAATATCAATCTTCATTTTTCTAATTTTTTTCCTGATTGTTATTTACGAATATGAACACAGCCCAAGACAATTTTTTTTAAAATCCCAGTTATGATTTCAAGTGAAATATATGTCTGGCCAGCCTAATATTGCTGTTCAGGAAAAAAATAATCAAAACATCAATATCAAATCAAAGCTTTGTTATCGTTTTAACTAAAGGTCTACAAGAGTCAACAAATATTTATTTGGTTGCTATTACATGCCAATCACAATGAGTGTAGAGTACACAAAACAATGTGCATGAAACAATGGGCCTGCCCTTGTGGCATTTATATTCTTGAGGAGAACAAACAGCCAAATGCAGATAGAAATAAATGTCAAATGAAGATGACTACTATATAAAATATACAAATATGGAAGGGAATAATGGCATACAGGAGTGACGTCCTAGTACATCCTAACAGACCAACAAACCCAGACCCAGTGATTCCATTTCTATAAGGCACTACAAATTGGAAACTAATCTAGAGACAGAGCAGTTTAGTGGCGGCTGTATAAGGATGGGTGGCAGAACAAGAGGAAAAAGAGGAGGATCACAAAGATCAGTAAGGAAATTTCTTGGAGTGATAGACACCTGCATTACTTTGATTGTGGTGTACATGTCCAAACTGCCAATGTGTACTCATGAAGCACGTGCTGTTTTCTACAGAGCAGTTACACCTCACATTAAGGGAGACACAGAATACAGTGGCAGCAGGGACCATTCTGATTCATAACTGCTGTTCCATGAAGCTTGTTTTCCAGAAGGCAACACTGAAGCATGATGAAGGAGGTAGGAAGAATCTCATGACACTGTGTCCTCCACAACATGGGTAAATATTAATGCACAATGAGTGTTGAATCCAATCCCCTTTCAATCTGCAATTCTTGCTTTTGTTTCTCTTTCCGGTTTTTGTTTGGTTGGTTTTTTTTTTTTTTTTTGGCTGGGTGGCAAGGGGTGACTGGGAGTACAAACCCCCGAACTCACACATAAACTGAAACTCTACTATGCAACTCCTCATTTACTCAGACTCTCTTCAGTAAGCATTTGTGGAGTATCTTCCATATAGCTATGAAAATATGCATCTGGGCTCTCCTCCTGTGGAGCATAATTGACTAGTAGCCCAGGAGCTGCTTTCTGGTTTGACCACTATGTGTGCAGAGGCCACAATCCTCAGGGGTGGCTCCCAACTCATGAATGCACATGGCAAAGGTATAAGGTCCTGTATATCATAGAACTTTGCTCACAGGGGACCTTAAGGTAAAGACTTCCATTTTGAAAACTTTCTTAATTTTGCACTATAGGTAAGGAATTTACTTACAAGACCCTTCCTTTTTATCCCTCCTTCCTAGGGGGTACAGACCTATACTCTGCTCTAATGACTTTTCATCCTCCTTCAGTAACTTCCCTCATTTCCTTCACAATTGCTTATCCTAATAAACATAATGAACATCCAGTCTCATGCTGGTTCAGAGACTTGTCCAATTGGCATCTGCTCTTCCAATGACCCAATCTAAAATGCTATCTATGTGCAAGGCACCATACCAAATATTGGAGGTACAACATTGTCCCTGCCCAAGAGGACCTCATCATCTAAATGGATTAAGAGAGATACAGCGCTAGAAAATAAATGTAATAAATCAACATCACTGGGATGATAAAAAATATATGTGGACGATAACTTCTGCCCAACTCCATAAGATTCTAGGGAAAACAAGGTTCAATAAATCTTAGTGACATTATCGGATATTTTAGGTACCGTTTTTAAAGTTTTGAAATGTAATAAAGGAAGGGAGACTAGTTAGCCCTAAGTTACGAGAAATTGTCATTTTAGTACACCATGTTGTTTCAGAGTAATTGTAGTTGATTGTGGCCTTAATGCATATGTCGAAGTTTTCTTAATTTAAGAATGAAATTCATCATCCTGTGTCTCACATCGTCACTGTTGAATCCAAGGTATTGACTACAAGTTCTTCACTTCCCTTTACAAAAGGGAACAGCTGACAAATGCAGCAAAGGAGAGAGCAGATAATACCTATCAGCAAACCTAATCTAGCACCATAATTTATACTACTGCAAGGAAAGGTGATATTGAATGGCAAAATACAAGTTGGGATCTGAAGACACGGAGTTCAGATTTATCTCCTATAAACGCCAGTCTCATATACAAGCCTTAAACCAATGTTAAATAAAGTCTACGCTTAAAGGTTTTATGATTATAGTCACAGACACACACACAAAGAAATCAGGGCTAGTTATAACTATGTTCTTTCTACATGAAATTACAAAGCATTCTGCTATTCTAGGAGTGGAAACTGATGCAGTCTACTGGACCAAGAAGGGAAAGAGCCCCCTTGGGGCAGAGTGGCTAATCTAAATTTAAACAAGGTTGGTTGGGACACACACATAGATGGGAATAGAACTCTATTTAGTAAACCTTTCCATATACCAAATCCCTGATCATTTAACAAGGTTTGATTTACTTCCTTGGGAAAGCAATGCCTATATCATGTGTGTTTAAATTCTCTGTACTTACATAAGTTCATAAAATTAATTGTCATAAACAAAGAAAGGCCTGTATTTTTCTAAATTTGCCTTGGGGATCATTTCCAGTTTTGCAGAATGGCTGAGCTATTGCTACAGGGTGGCTAGCTGTTAGTATTGCAACCATTTCCACTACCATTGGTTATGGAAGAGATCAAATAATAGGGTTGAATTTTTTCATCTATGAAGTGCTGTATTGCTAAGATCTTATAAGGTAATGAAATGTTCAATGTACCTGCAGAAGGATGATTCTAAGCTATGGTGACACCAGTTTGATTTGCTATTGATATAATCATCCATACAGTTATTTAGGATGGCAATACTGTATCCGTTGGCCAAGTCTTGGAAACCTCATCAGCTCAGTAGGTTAGTTAAAACCATTTAAAAGGAATAAAAGCTCAAATGAAAACTTTTCAGCAGGGAAAGGAGAAATCATATGACATGTAAATAAAGAAAATATCTAAGAAAAAAAGAAAACTTTTCAAGAACGATGCTAAATGTTATGAAGATATAAATATATTTATATCCAAATGTAAATGTGGATATATAGCAATATTTACATTGTTTCAATTCTTACTGCCTGGTAAATCAACAAACCAGAACAATTGGTCTTAGAGACTAAGAGTTGGCTATAGCATCAAGGAAATAAAGACAGTCATAAATGATAATGATTCAGGATTTCCTATCAAAAGAAATACATACAAAATGGAAAAATATTTTGTTGTAAATAAATTTCCTATAATCCATAGACAAGCTTCAAAAACCCACATGACAAATTAAACACAGGTGCACTATTCATGCCTAAATGAACTAATAGTACTGAAATTTAACCATTTCAATGTTGTGAGCATTCGCAGGAAAGTAACAAAGCAAAAAGGAATAGAGAAGAAATTTAGAGGGAATCTCATCAACTAATTAAAAAAAAATTACTCTAAGAACTGATTCCTAAATGGGATGAATACCAAGTAAATCTTAGGGCAAATGGTTAAGGAGGTACACTAAGAGAGAACTCTACACACTTGTAATTGCAAAAGTCAAAAGATCAATTGAAGAAATAAGATGCCACAAACAAAAGGCATATTATTGATGTTGCTGGTTCAGTGGTTAAAAGCACTAGCTGACCTTCCCAAAGTCCTGGGTTCAATTGCCAGCATCCACATGGTGGCTCAGAACAGTCTCAGAACTCCAATTTCAAGAGATCCATTGCCCTCATCTGGCTACCATGGGTACCTCCACGCAGTACAGACATATCCAAGCAAAATACCCACACACATAAAGTAATTTTTAAAACAATGAACAAAAGACTTACCAAATAGGAAAGCATTCTTTAAGCACATGAGGGACAAAAGGTTAAAGGAAAATATTCCTATTTAATAAATAGGAAACTTACTTTGGGCTAAACTTTCAAACAAGGATACTCACAATCATTTATTTTGAAGGATGAAAAACATACCTTCATACTATAACTGTACTCTACATTATAATTTCTTCAAGAGCAGAGAGGGACTCTCATCTTCTTTGGAATGTCTCAGTGATCTCATTCAACTCATGTACATACCATTGAATTAATGTCGTAGACTGTGAAGACTAACAAGAACTATGTGTCTGCCTATATTTAAAAATCAGGGTAGTGGAGATGTCTCTGACAGTTTTAGATCTGTATAATTATATAACTTTGATGTTGGAAAAATACTATGAAAGCAATTTCCAAGCATCTTGACTATACACAAATATATGTTTCATTTGAAGGAGGTATGTAGCATATCTCTCTAATTAATTTGACCTTAAGTCTTTCTTGCACATGGAATGCAGTTTAGGGTCTTCCAACTGAAAAGGGCTATCTGAAGCATAGCAGCTTTATATCTTCAGTTATACCCAAATATCTCAATTTGGGCACCTTTTCCTTTCCAAGAAGCTAACCACGGACATCCCTCTAGAAGCTCTCATGTAAAGGGAGTACATTTACATTTACATCTGATAGTGTCTCCAGAAATGGGCACCTGTGGCTCTACCTTCTTATTGGGCCCAGTTCTGGCTTTCTGTTGCCTCCATGTAAAGACCTGACAATTTTCAGCTGCCCCCAATCTTCCTTAGGCAACTTCACCAAGGCTGTGAAGTAATAAGAAACTCTACTCCTTTTCCATAATTAACAGCATAGAGTTGACAGTGCACATGACTCTCTATGTATGTGAATATGTCAGTCCTATTGGATTTTATTCCAAGACAGGAGGCCAGCATTATTAAAAGCGGTAATAGTAGGATCAGGCAAAAAAACAAAAAAAAAACAACAACAACAACAACAACAAAAAAAAAAACCAACAGAACTTCTTGTTCCATAGGTCAAAGTGCTTTGAGTCTAGTCCTTGCCATTCGCCAGCTACTTGACCTTTATATGCTTTTTTGCCCTTATTTGTAAAATGGGATTCCCAACCCTCTTCGCTTCATAGATTAATATCTTAGCCTTCTTATTACAGAGTAAACCTCCAATAAGTGTTAATTCAAATTAAACAAATAAAAAAGAAGCCTAAATTCATGTGGAGACCAGACTTTCACACCCCAAAATAACTAGAGAACAGTTAAATTGGTCCATGGTTATGTGACAAAATATGCAGTACATTTTCTAAAGTGATGAAAATAATCTATAGTTTAATTGAAACAGTGGTTAGAAGAGTTTATAAATGTTTGTCAAAAGGCATGACTTAGAATGGGCACATCTTATTGGTTACAAATTATATATCAATAGCGTTGGTTTTTAATGTTATTAAGACAATATTGTCTAGATAAGAGAGTGCTCATCAGACACCCTCGGGAGAGGGATCAAAGGAAACTTCCAAGAGGACATGGGGCTTGACTTAGAACATAGAGGATGGAAAGAATTTAGAAAGGCAATGGGAGTGTAGATGGGCCAACTTGGCCAGAGACAGGCTGCAATCTAAGCTATAGTTAATCAGATAAAAAGGCCCAAATTTGAAGGGCCTTGAATGCAGACCAAGACCTATGGGCCTAACCCCAGGGCAAACACTGGACAACTAGAGGTTTTCAAGCCAGGGGCATGATATGCCTAAGAGTGCTGTTTGGGAAGATTAGTCACATGGCCTGAAATTGAGAAATGGACAGAGTAAGCCCTCAAGGTCACTTCAAGTCCTCCAATTCTCTAATTACCTTTATTATGCTCTCTATGATGATTACTTTATGAGACTACAATTTTAACTAATGACAATAACTTGTCAAAATCATATTAAATAGCACATAAAGAACAGAAAAAATAGTCATGTAGACCTTGATCCTTATGCTTCTCTAGGAGCAGATAGAGCATATTCAAACAGCAACAGAAAAAAATCGTCAGGGCTCAGGAACAATGTAAATTGAAATCTTTTCCATATATATATATAGATATAGATATAGATATATATATGAGTATGTATGATGATTTGACACATTGCATTGGGAAGGTCTGCTTTATGAGCAGGGTTTTTTTTTTTCCCTAACAAAGGAACACTGTGCTGAAGATAAAAAAAAAAAAGCAATATTATCATGAGGTAATACTGGAGAAAAGAATTTAATGATATAAAAACCTGGTTACTTCCTGACTTGTAAAGAAACTAACACGTTTATCAAAGTTATGTATAAAATGTATCAGGCATTTTAAATGGGTGTTTTTTAACAAAGGACAAGTCAATTTGCCATCCAAAAATATGAAGTAATTTCCTTAGCATATAATAGTGACTTGCTATTAGAATGGCACCTTTTCCCCTAATTAATCATTATCTAAATCAAATCTTCCATGCTCATTAATTTCTCACTAATCAAGCTAGGAATACAGATGAAAGAAATGGCTGCATGTGAAACCATTGGGGAAAGTGATCATTGCTGATAAAGAAATGATCTTAGGGAATCCAGCAGAAGGTTATTTAGCCTGAAAGAACATGACCTTGTAGAGGGTGCACCTGGATATCAAGAGCTCAGACTTTAAATCAAAGACTATGCCTGGGGCTGCCATAGATTCAGCTTCTATAAAAGGCAGGCCAAAATGTCGCTACTACACTGGAGTACTGGAAGTTTAAAGGAACCCTAGAGATAAGTCATTCTCAAGGCATGAGAATTAAAGGATGAATTATCTTTATCTGTACTGCCAACTGCCAACTAAATGCCTATCAGTTTATGTGCAGGAAAAGTTAAATCCCCAGATTTCTCTGTGTGTGTGTGTGTGTGTGTGTGTGTGTGTGTGTGTGTGTGTGTGTGTGTCACACACATACCCAACCATCAGTAGACATGCACTCTGGAAAGGCAAAGTCATGGACTATATTTGACCTGCCAACCTGTTGAACAAGTCATTCATCCAGTATCCACAGAATACCAACTTCATGCCAAGAACCATGCCCAATGCAATACAATGTACAAGACATGTTCCCTGCCCTAGAGTTCATTGATTATTCTAAGGAATCCTAATTAGACCTCTGATCACTCTAGATGTCTTAGATCATCTTCATCTGCTATAGTCAAGTATTGTGGTATTCAACTGTTTCTTTAGAATTTCTCTATCTGTAGCTGGAGGGGTGTGTGTGTGTGTAGGAGTGCACTGACCAAAATGGCCAGAAGAGGGTGTCAGATCCCCTTGATTTGGAGTAATCAGTCAGCTGTCAGGCATTAGATATGTTCTGGGAACTGAATTCTGGTCCTGTGCAACAGCAGTTTGTGCTCTCAACACTGAACTCCTGCTCCCACTTTTAAAATGTCCCTAACTCTCCTCTTCCCATTACTACCTCATCACCTCACCTCTTTTCACTTCAAAGTTGACACAACCTCCAAAGTAAACTTATCTCTTTCTTCACCTAATTGGTCAGAAACATTTCTCCAGTGCATTTCTAGTCAAATCATGGTATTTCTTTCAAATTATCCAAGAAAATAGAGCAAGGGTATGGAGAATTTCTTTCTTTCTTTCTTTCTTTCTTTCTTTCTTTCTTTCTTTCTTTCTTTCTTTCTTTCTTTTGTCCTTTCTTTCTTTCTTTCTTTCTTTCTTTCTTTCTTTCTTTCTTTCTTTCTTTCTTTCCCGAGACAGGGTTTCTCTGTATAGCCCTGGCTGTCCTGGAACTCACTCTGTAGACCAGGCTGGCCTCGAACTTAGAAATCTGCCTGCCTCTGCCTCCTAAGTGCTGGGATTAAAGGCGTGTGCCACCACCGCCCAGCTCAGAGAATTTCTAAGTAGGTGGAATGTTCGGAACTCTAGGGAACCTGGCAAGACTAAAATGGAAAGCAAAGGCTAGGCAGAGTCATGTGAGCCCTATTGCACCATCACCCCTAGTTGTCTTTGGATTGGAGTCCCATGGTAGGGAATATTCTTGTAAGCAGAAAAAGGCAGACTTGAGGGGCTAGAGAGACGGCTCAGCGGTTAAAAGCACTGACTACCCTTCTATGGGTCCTGAGTTCAATTCCCAGCAACCACATGGTGGCTTACAACCATCTGTAATGGGATCTGATGCCCTCTTCTGGTGTGTCTGAAGACAGCGGCAATGTACTCACATATATAAATCTTAAAAAAAAAAAAAAGTCCAAAAGTTTTACACCTTTGAATTTCCATGACACATTCCATCTTTTATTGATACTTCTCACATTCTAACTTGACTCACAGTTATATTTATCTGCCTTCTCTGGACTTATGTTCCTTGAGGGAAAGACTTTTCACTGACTCATCTTTGCATCTCAAGGGACTGATTGTGGTTTGGGCTTGAAGCCCTTCCCTTTCACTTGGAGGTAATGCCAGAACATCAGGAGACTTCTGTTGAAAAGAAATAGGTCAGATTCATTGATAATACTAGGATAAATTTTACAATAATGGAAGGATTCATATACACACACACACACACACACATACACACACATCCATGGCTATGTAAATGGTAGCAAACCCCTTAATATAATGAAAATTGAATTGGAAAATGAAGCTAGAGTTGGACTGAAGAACAATGGCAGTCACTCTGGAGTTGAATGCAGAATTTTTTTAGTTTAGATTTCTTCCAGAGGTAATTTCACTGTCTCCCCTAGTGACTCCCTAATTATTATGCTACACAGATAAGTAGCTGAGATCCCGTCTTTCAAAAGATGGATAATTTTTCTTTTTAATTTTTGAGATGCAATCTTCAAACACGGAACCAGAGTGATAGCAGAGAATTTCAATATCCTAGTCTAAACCTAAGGGCTCGGCTCTTCCTTCTCTACGAAATCACAACGAGATCACACCATTGGGGAAGGGATTCTTTCGCATCAAGGATCAAGTGTTATCATCTGCTCAGTTGCAAAATGAGCTGTGAATTAGACAAGTTGCCTTTCCAAATCTGGGCCTGGTTTTACTCTAAGGCTCTGGCCTTGAAAGCTGATGTTTTGCAAGCACAGGATAGCCAGTGTTCACTAACTGCAGGAGATGGGGTACTGAAAGGACACAAAAGAAGCAGCGGACTGCCGGGCAGTGGTGGTGCACACCTTTAATCCCAGCACTTGGGAGGCAGAGGCAGGAGGATTTCTGAGTTCGAGGCCAGCCTGGTCCACAGAGTGAGTTCCAGGACAGCCAGGGCTACACAGAGAAACCCTGTCTCGAAAAAACAAGCAAACAAACAAAAAGAAGCAGCGGACTATATTCTCCATTCAAAAAGCTTTGCCAATAGCACATGGACACTGAAGTAAAGCAATACCGACAAGTGGGGTGCCTCAGCACTGCAATCCACAAAGTACCAGCATGCCCTTCTATAGATCTGTATTTCCAGAAGCCATCTCCTGACAGTCAACTTCTTTATAGGATGGCATACAGTGGCAAAGAGAAAGACTCTGAAATCAAGCAGACAAGGCTATAACACAACAGCCATTAGGTGGCTACTAAACAGCCTCACATGGGACCTTGACAGGTCATTTAATCTCTAAACCCTAGATTTTAAAAAAAAAAAAAATCCTAGATTTTTTATCTTTTCAAAAAGGTAGGCAACAGCTACATCTCAACATGCTTGCAAGGACTAAACTCTTCTTTAAGATTCCCAAGATGAATGTCTCCATGCATGCATGCCCTGCTTCCTCTTTTTGCTCGTGTTCATTGGCTGTTACCTGCTCTGCTTCAGCTATTCAGGTTTTACCCACCAAGTCTTCCTCATGTACCTCTTTCATAAAATACTTTCCTTCTCTCCGAATAAACCCTAGGAGGTCTGATATCTCTGATTTGTTTCAATACACTCTGTGCCTATCTAATAGTGTGTTCTGCAAGCTAAGCTCTGCACCCATTGATGTTCTTGTCTTATTCCTGCTATGAGCTGTAACAAGAGTCCATGGGCCAAAAGTGCATCTTGACCATGTCTGCATTTCTTGTCATGGCCTTAAAGCCGTGGTTCTCAACCTTCCAAATGCTGTGACCCTTTAATACAGTTCCTTCATGTTGTGGTGACCCTCAGCCATGAAAATATTTTTGTTGCTACTGTTAAGGATCATAATGTGATGGGCAGTGGTGGTGCACGCCTTTAATCCCAGCACTTGGAAGGCAGAAGAAGGTGGATTTCTGAGTTCGAGGCCAGCCTGGTCTACAGAGTTCCAGGACAGACAGGGCTATACAGAAAAACCCTGTCTTGAAAAACCAAAAAAAAAAAAAAAAATCATAATGCAAATATTTTTGGAGACAGAAGCGTGCCAACAAGGTGGTGACTCACGGGTTGTAAAGCAATGGAATGGAGCCTGGTCTATATGGCACACTCAAATGCTGACTATTGCACTTGTGAACAGTCAATGATGGGACTCCTGTCTCTTGAGGCATTCAAACACAATTTGAATAGCCATATCAGAGATCACTGAAGGAACTCTGCAGTAAGTGACATTCTAGTGATCTCTCTGTACTTCCTCTGACACATTACATGCCTCAGTTTTCCCCATCAGAAGAGAAATAGATGTTCCATAGCCAGGAATGTTCAAACTTGTCCCTTTGTCATAAGCAAGTATGAAACTGTTCCTACAGTGAAGGTCTCATCTGCACAAACTATATTAAACACTGTGTATACAGGCCATATCTGTATTTTGAGCCTGTACCTAAAAAGGCAGTCTTTTGTTTCACAGATGATTCTGGCTTACAAATCTCCCTGTTGCTAGTATTGCAGCAAATCACAAAGAGGTGGGAAGCTGCAGCACACCAAAAGTGCACCATCACCTTGATCCTGCAGATCCTGTGAAAAGGCTTTTCAGGTTGGTAATAAGCAGTAATTGCCTTCCTGTGGCTAAAGTGTTTAGGAAAGAAAATAGACTTTTTCAAGGAAAAAAATCCAAAGTCATAAGACAAAAATCTATGCTGAATAACATGGTAGCCTATTGTGCTTTAAAACTCTTTTCTTTTGATCCAAAATGACTTTTTGACTCCCCATGTCCTCAGTTTAATCATGTGAAAAAATGGGTTAACAGCAGGTACTATGCACATCCGTCTTGGGAAAACCCTGACATCTGACAAGCTACTTTAAGCATTCCTTGAATGGAATCCTTTGAGTATCAGGATCCCATAAGATGATGTGATTCAAGAGGGCCCAGAAAGCTCACATCGACAGATTGTTGAGTGCTATCTCCTAAAAAGATGTGTCTATGCCCAGCTCCTGGAACTTGTCATTGTGACCTTATTTGGAAAAAAAGGGGGATCTTTGAAGATATAATTAAGAATCTGGAGATGAGGCTATTCTGGTTTATCTTGGTGGAGTCTAAATCCAATGACAGGCATCTTTGTAAAGACACCTGACAAGAGAAGGACGTATGAAGATAGAGGCAGAGGTGAGAGGGATATAGCCACTGAAAAGGAGCCACCAGAAGCTCAAGAAGGCAAGGAAAATTCCTTCCCCAGAGTCTTTAGAAAGGCAATGCTGCATGACAGGCTTCCTTTGGATTTCTGATCTCTAGAACTGTCAGGGGTGGGGGAACAGAGCCCACTGTTTGTAGCCATCAAATTGAAGGCAACATGTAGTAGCAGCCCTAGGACACATATGCCACCTCCCCTTCTTCCTCGACTAAAGGAAAGTATCAACCTAATGTTGTCTAAATGTTTCATCCTGGAGATGTTCTGCCATTTATTTCATCGAGTGCTGTCTCGATATGCAACACTCCTGAATATGACCTTCCTGCTTGAACACAAAGGGTTTATTTATTTAAGAACCTTCCTCCAGCAAAGAAAAGGAGGTAGGGAGACAGAGTATATAAGGGACAGGAAAGGGGATGCATTAAGCAACAACAACAAAAAAGTAAAGATCAAGTAAAAGATGAACATGGAACATGGACAATAACCAAATTCTATTTAAGGTCACTCCTAAGATAAATAATACTAACATAACACAAATTGTCCTTTAACTGCAATACTTACATAATATAAGGATTTAGAAGCCCTGCAGAGGTGAAATAATAAAAACAACAACACTGCCTCAGTTGTTGGCCCATATTCCAGAAAGTCCAATAGGAGGCTGTTGGGACCAATCCAAATGCCTCCTTCTCAGTGCTCAAAGGCATTTGTTATCTAGGGCTTAACAAATTAGGCTTGTTTTGGATACACGAAAAAAAATCTCTTTCAAGAGATTAGCAATTAAATAATCAGAGAGGAAGCTGGGCAGTAATGAAAGCTGCCCATGAGTCTGGACGTGAGCCCAACACTGAATTTGGATTTTTCTTCACATTCCCCCTGCCCTACTCCTTAGCATTTCTGGGGATGCTATTTAACCAGCTCGCTGGCAAATCTTTCCAATGCCCAATTGTCCTTACCGTGAAGATGCTTTTCCCAGCTCTAATGGCTAACCTACATTTCAGTTTCAAGCCATTGCACCTTGTAATTACATTCTCAGCCACTGTAAATAATCTGCGGCCTCTATTACATCGTTCCCCTTTCCCTAAGATAGAGACTGTGGGAAGGGGAGTCTGTTGCCTTGTTAGTGCAGCACACATACTGCATCTAAGCAGACAGCAACCAAAAGAAAGCCAAATGCTCTCTCTAACCCTATGCGAGAAATGCTGCTATCTATCATTTCATTTTTCTCATCTTTCAGCTTATCTGAATGACTGGACACGCTCCAGTGCTGTGGCGTTTATGCCATCTTGGGGAATAACTGGGTAAATGCTCCAGTAAGGTTATCAGTCTTCACCATAGTGTTGTGCTAGAACTTGAGAACCTAAAGGGCTGAAATGGCCATCATTTCTACCTCCCCACACTCACCCATATAATTGGAATAAAAATTCTCAGTAATTGGTCACCTTCGGGAATTTTACTGAAGTCCAAACCTGGTGATATCCCCTTTCAATGGAAGAGATTTGATAGAGGAGAAAGTGCTGGAGAAGGGAGTTGACAAGGAAAACATTGCAGACCAACTACAAGATTGGAGACATGGGTTTTGGTAGGCTGAGGTTTGAAGCCAAGGAATATGGTTTCAAGCACACACACACACACACACACACACACACACACACACACAGAGGGAGGGAGGGAGAG
>JADRCC010146408.1:0-11382 GCA_019843855.1 Hylomyscus alleni
CTAATATCCAATATATACAAAGAACTCAAGAAGTTAGACTCCAGAGAACCAAATAACCCTATTAAAAAATGGGGTACAGAGCTAAACAAAGAATTCTCAATTGATGAATACCGAATGGCTGAGAAGTACCTAAAGAAATGTTCAATATCCTTAGTCATCAGGGAAATGCAAATCAAAACAACTCTGAGATTTCACCTCACACCAGTCAGATTGGTTAGAATAAAAAACTCAGGTGACAGCAGATGCTGGAGAAGTTGCGGAGAAAGAGGAACAGTACTTCATTGCTGGTGGGATTGCAAGCTGGTACAACCACTCTGGAAATCAGTTTGGCGGTTTTTCCGGAAATTGGACATAGTTCTACAGGAGGACCCAGCTATACCACTCCTGGGCATATACCCAGAAGATGCTCCAACATGTAATAAGGACACATGCTCCACCATGTTCTTAGCAGCCTTCTTTAATCCTTTTTTAAAGTCCAGACTTCGTCCCCCTCCTGGTCTGCGCCCTGATGCTCCTTATCCTGTACCTCTTCCCCGCTCTGCATCTCCAAGAGGATATCCCCACCCCCACCCCCAACCCACCAGGCCTCCCCAATCCCTGGGGCCTCGAGGGTTAGGTGCATCTTTTCTCACTGAACCCAGACCAGTCAGTCCTCTGCTGAACATGTGTCAGGGGCCTCATATCAGCTGGTGTATGCTGCTTGTTTGTGTGTGTGTGTGTGTGTGTGTGTATGTGTGTTTACTTTTTGTAGTTCTTTTAAATTCTGGATATTAACTCCCTGCCTGAGGTGTAACTGCTTTTCTCTCATTCTGTGGGCTGCTTGCTTTGTTGATAGTTTCTTTTGCTGTGCAGAAACATTTAAATTTTAGATAATCCCATATGCTCCTGGTCTACATTCCTGTGCTCTTGGAGTTCTGTTCAGAAAGTTTTTGCCTATTGTGAAATCTTGAAAAGTATTCCCTATATTTTTCCTCTAGCTGTTTCAGCATTTCACATTTGAAATTAAGGTCTTTGATCCACTTTGAGTTGATCTCTGAGTGAAGTAAAAGATATGTATCTAATTTCATTTTTCCTGCAGATAAATATCCAGTTTTACTAATTCAACAGAATAAACTCTAAGTACTAAATTAGAAAATAGAGCAGGTGAAAAAAATTATAGAGAAATGACACTATATATTGTATAAATATGATCATTTATATAATAATCAAAAGAAACAAATGCAACAATACAAAATTATAGAATACTCAATTAACCAGGAAGATATGGATATCTTAAATATAAATCTACATTTAATAAAATATCCTGAAAATACAATGCAAAGTGATAGAACTGTAAAAATATAGACAAAATGAGCATCATACTGCATTTTAAAATATTTTCCCAGCATATTAAAGAATGTGGAAGATTTGAATGATTAGCAATCTTGATGTAATGATCATAGACCAAGCTCTACACTCAGTCTTTAAAGATGGTACATTTTTCTCCATGTCACGTGAAACATTTATAAAAAGTGGGTCAGAGCTAGAGAGGTGGCAAAGTGCCAAAGTGCTTGCTGTGTAAGAATGAGGACTTGAGTTTTGATATTTAGCACTCACATATAAAGCCAGGCATAGTGGTGCTAACATGTATTATTAGTGCTGCTCTCAACCTTTGAGAAGCTTCTTCCTGCAGTGGGGAGTGGTTATCTTCAGATTCACAACACTCAAAATGCTGAGAAAAGTGACTGCTGAGAGGTGCTCATCCCTAAATAGGACATCTCCATCATTTTCTCCACTCCACTGGACTCCCGAGAATATCACAGAAGAGAGGGTGGGGTGGAGTGCTAAGAAGTGCTGTCTTGTGGATGCAATATGGCTGTTGGACTTGTGAATTCTTAGCAGTCATGTTTACCTGTATGAGCTGTAACCTGCCTAAGATCTAACTTGTCAGTATTCCAGCATCTATGGAGCAATGGCACATGAGTCCCTGCCCTTAGCTGAAGAGCTCATGATACTTAATGGTTTCTGGGAAGTGGAAGTCAGTTTTCTTCAAGGGTATGGTGTCTATGCTCTAGCAAATAATCCCACACCATGCAAATAGATGCAAGCAATTTAAACTCTGTGGGTTGTTAAAAAAACATAAAATATGAAAGAAGGAGGAGGTTGTGTTTTGAAGAAAGGTTCCAGAGGGATTGGGAAAGGTATAAGGTTGGAGGGCACTGAATGTGATCAGATCATTATATAAATGTATGAAACTGTCAAAGTTTCAACTGCTGGTTTCCATCTGACATATACATGTATGCATGAACATCAATTTCCAAATGTGTTCTTGAAGTCAGTGGGAAAAGATTTTATTGAGAACTTCTGTCCATGTTCATCAAGGAATTTGGTGTGTATTTTGTTGCTCTTGTCTATCTTTATCTAGTTTTTTAAAAATCAAGATAACACTGGCTTTATAGAATGAACTAGGCCACTTTATTTTATGAAACAGTTTGAACAACACTGATCTTAGCTTTTATTTTAAATTTGGCAGAATTCAGCTGTGACTGTCTTAGTCCTGTGCTTTTCTTTGTTGTGAGACATTTGTGGGTAAATATTCTTTGTACATAGTATGTAATATGTACATAGTATATGGACATTTCCATACAAGTAGATCATGTACTTTGAATATATCCCACACCTACCTCCTCCTTCCTGCCCCTCTTCCTCCCATCCCCTTTGTTCCCCTAGGCAGTTTTGCCTCTTCTTTCTTTTTAATTTTTATTATATTTTCATAGTATATTTTGATCATAATCTCCCCTCCCACTTCTCCCAGGTCATCCACACCCTCTACCCACAAAACTTAGTGTTTTCTCTTTCAAAAACAGAAGAAATAAAACTTATAACCAAAACAAACAAGCAAAACTAAGCCAATATGACAAAAGTACCCAAACAAAACAAAAATATAAAAACAGACAAACAACATGGAGTCTTTTTGTGAGTTAGCTACTACTATGCTTGGGATCTTCTCTGTAGCGTGGTTGCTTTACTCAGTGACAATCCACTGGAGAAAACTGAGTTTTACTTCCCTAGGAGTTATCAATTGCAAATAGCTTCTTTGTTTGATGTGAGATTTGTGTCTATGTCCCTTTTTCAGTGCTAGGATTTGGTCTAGGTTGAAGCTGTGCAGGTCTTGTAAACGTTGTCAAAGTCAGTGTGATTTTATATGGACATCAGTTCTGATGTGTCTAGATGACACTGTTACCTTGCATGAACTTTCATGTCATATGTCATATATGTATACATGATTTTACTTATCTATATAAAAATCAGGAATCCATAAATGAGAGAAATGTGATATTTATCTCAGGCTGACATAATTTGCTTAATATGATAGCCTCCAGGTGCATTTATTTTTCTGCAAATGACATAATTTGATTTATTTTTTAATGGCTGAGTAAAATTGGATTATATGTATGTATGTATGACATATTTGTTATCTATTATTCTATTGATGGGCACTTGGGATGGTTCTATCACTTAGTAGTTGTGGATATTGTTGCAATAAAATTGTGCAAATATTTCTGTTATCTGGTGCTTTTTACATCCTTCAGGTGAATACCCAGAAATGGTATATTTAGATCAGGTTGCATATACATACATACATACATGCATACATACACACATATACACACCCACACATATTGGAGGCACATTCATTGCAATTTCCATAGTGATTGGACAATTTTACATTCCCATTAGGGGTCCTCTTTTTCTGCATACTTGCCAGCATTTGTTATTTGTTATTTGTTGACTGTCACTCTGACTGAGACAAGATGCCATTTTAAGATAGTTTTAATTTGAATTTCCCTGAAGGCTACTGACATGTAACACTTTTTATATGTTTAGTAACTATCTGTAATTCGTCTTTTGAGATGAAAGATTCATTTCATTAGCCAATTGATTGATGAGATTTTTTAATTTCTTGTTTAGTTTTTGATTTTTTGGTATATTTTAGATATCAATTATCTAATGTGTTGGTTTTCATTTGCTGTGGAGTTTTTTTCATTTGATGAAATACCGTGTGCAAATCATTGTTATTATTTTCTAGAATCTTCAGAAATTCCTGATCTATGCTTATATCTTGAAATATTTCACCCATATTTTTCTCTGACAGTTTCAGAACTCCAAACCATACAGTAAAATGTCTGATCAATTTGCAGTTCATTTCTATACAGATTGAGATACATAGGTCTAGTTTCATATCCAATATTTTGCAGGTGGACTTTTTATTACTGCTTCAGTCTTGTTAACTATTATTGATTTGTTTAAGTTGCTTGCATCTTCCTAATTTAATTTTTGTAGGTCACTTATGTCTAGGAATTATCCCGATCTTCTAGATTTTCCAGATTTTGTGAACGTAAAGCATCAAAGTATTCCCTGATGCTTTGTTTTATTTCATTAGGATCCGTAGTAACTTTTCCCCTTTCAGTTCTTATTTTATTAATTTAGCCTTTCCTCTCTCCTATTAGTTTGGCTAAGGAGTTATCAATCTTGGTTTTAGTACCCAATGAATTAACTACTTCTTTACCCACTTGACTTATTCAAAAATGTATTGTTCCATCTTCATGTATTTAATATAGTTTCTATAGTTTTTAAAAATCATTTTTAGTTTCTAGTATCATACTACTAAGATATAAGATACAAGAGATTTAGTCTCTTATGTCTTTGGTAAGATTTGATTTGTAGCCTCCAATTATGTAGAGAAGTTTCCATAGGCCCCTAAAAAGAATGTACATTTTTTTGGATGGAATATTCTGTAAATATCTGTTAAGTACGTTTGATCTGTCTTTACCCCTGAATTTCTTCATTGATATTTAGTTAGGAGGAGGACCTGTATAGAGATGAGAGTAATATATTGAAACAATATTATTACTGCATCAGATCCTTTTTTGATGTTTTGTGTCCATTACTTGTTTGTTCATTGTTTTTAATAAATTGGTAGCCTTAGTATTTTGTGCATCTGTAATGACAACTGTTATGTCTGTCTTGTTTATATTATTTTTTGAACATTTCATGCACAAATATTTATATCTTTTTTCCACCAATTTCCCAACCAACCCATGTATGAAACTTACTAAGTCCAATTACCATTCTATGTATGCACATGTGTTTAAAGCTGATAATCAGGATTGGGGGCTTGTCCCTGATTAAAATTGATCCCACCCAGCATCCATTTCTTGCCTGTAGCTCTTCATCCAGCAGCAGTCCTCTGTGAAAATTTTTCTCTGTCTTTGTAGGCTTGTCAACTGGTGTGGTCTTTGAATATTAGCTACATGAAGATGGTGTAGGCAACTATATCATCGAGAGTTCATAGGTGCAACATTTCTGTCATGTCAAAACGCAATATCTCACAGCAGGTTTTTACAAACTTTTACAGGCTTTTACAAACTTTCTTGATGTTCCCTGAGACTTAAATGTGTTATAGATGTCCATTATGAGCCTGGAACCCCTACCACTACTTCCTTTCTGTAATTTGACTGTTGAGGGTCTCTCTAATGTCCTCCATCTGTTGCAAAAAGAACCTTCTTTGATTATGCATGAGAACTGTACTTATGTATGGGTATAAGGATGATTATTAGAAGACAATCAGAAAATATATTAATTTAGCACAATAGTAGTAGTAAGTTTTCTTCTAGGGATATATCTTATTGGAGAATTATTGCCTTTGTTGTCTTTCTTTATCTCTTCCAATTTTGACTTTATGCCAGCTTTGTTTTGAATTCTGCTCACTTGACAAATTATTTTTCATCCTCTGATTCCCAGTCTGTCATTACCCATTTGGTCTATGATATAGTTAAACTTTGAAATTTCTTGGTTGATTTTTTATTTTAAATGGCCTCTCTAGAAATGACAATGAGATATTGAAAAGATATGGAATGCTTTATGAATTTGCGTGTCATTCTTGTACAGGAGTCAGCCATGTTCATAATCTCTGTACAGATGCTGCAAGAAGCAAGCACTAGAAGCAAACGAGTTTCTTCATCTGAAGGTTTTGACTCCATACAGAGTCATGTAACTAAATGTGGTGGTTGTGAGAAGGGTTGGCAATGATAAAAGGTTTCTGAATATACAATGACCAAAGTTAGTTCAAAACTAGGTGTGCTGTCAACCTGAGGTGTTTTCAGCAGTACTCACTAGTGTTGGTTGGATTACAAAAGTTCACTGTAGCCTGGGGTCAAAACAACATAACATGCATTTTGTACGCTTCATAATGTTATGTCATACAATACGAATGTTGGGCTTGGAGTCAAGACTATTGAATTTTTGGAATGGAAGAATGTACATATAAGATTTTCTACTCTTAGAGGAACATAATGGTTTAATTACAGAAAACAAAGACTTTTAATATTTTTCCACTGTCATTACCCAGCATGTAAGTATCAAATTAGTATATCTTTCAGTTGAGTTGGGTTTCAATGTTTGATTTTTAAAATTACTGTTTGAGCTGCAGACTTGAATTTCATTAAAAAAGGATTAAATGAATTTTGGTTTGAGATTAGAAGAGAATTTCCAACAATTGCTGAAATATCCCTAAATATACTATTGTCATTTTGTACTACATATTTACATGAGGTGGTATTCTCAGTATTGATAATTATAAAATCAAAATATTTATCAATTCTAAAAATATTGGCAGTGTTCTATATCTTATAATATCACAGATCCATTGAAGATTTAACTCTTTTTTTTTAGATTTAAAAATTTATTTATTTATTCACTTTGCATCCTGCTAACTGCCCCCTTCTGGATACCCCTCCCACAATCCTTCCCCCATATACCCCCATCCCCTTCTCCTATGAGCAGGTAGGGGCCCCCTGGGTATCCTCCAATCCTGGCACATCAAGTCTCTGCAGGGCTAGGTGCATCCTCTCCCACAGAGGTCAGACAAGGCAGCCCAGCTCGAAGAAAAACCTATCCCACAGTCAGGCAACAGCTTCTAGGATAGCCCTGCTCCAGTTGTTTAGGACCCACATGAAGATCAAGCTGCACATCTGCTACATATGTGCAAGGAGGCCTAGGTTCAGCCCATGTATGCTCTTTGGTTGGTGGTTCAGTCTCTAAGAGCCCAAAGGGTTCAGGTTAGTTGACTCTGTTGGCCTTCCTGTGGAGTTCCTATCTCCTTCAGGTGCTGCAATCTTTCCCCCTATTCTTCTATAGGAGTCCCTAAGCTCCATCCACTGTTTGACTGTGGGTGCTCTGCATCTGTTTCAGTTAGCTGCTGGGTGGAGCCTCTCAGAGGACATCTATACTAGACTCTGCAAAGTTAATAGAGTATCATTAATAGTGTCAGGGATTGGTGCTTGCCCATGGAGTGGGTCTCAAGTTGTGCGGGTTATTGGTTGGTCATTCCCTCAGTCTAAGCTCCATCCCCTGTTCCTGCATTTCTTGTAGACAGGATAAATTTTAGGTTGAAGTTTTTGTAGGTGGGCTGATGTTCCTATCACTCCACTGGGGTTCCTGCTTCTTTAGGTTCCATATCCCCAATACTGCAAGTCACAGTTCCATATCCCCATCGATTCTTGGGTGCCTCCCTTATCCCTGGTCTCTGTCAAGTCCTGGGGATGCCCCGACCTTTCCACTCTACCCCTGTCACTTGCAAATTTCCATTCATTCCCATGGCCATCTGACAATCTCTCTTGTCCCTCTCCATACCTGATCCTGAATGACCTCCATTCCCCTCCCCATCCCCTCTCCTACCCAGTTCCCTCCCTCCATCTGCCTCTTATAACTACTTTATTCCTTCTTCTAAGTGAGATTCAAGCATCCTCATTTGTGTCTTCCTTCTTGGGTCTATGCAGCATACATGGATATCCTGTATTTTATGGCTAATAACCATTTATAAATGAATACTCATGTCCTATTCAGAGTGAGTTAGCTCACTCAGATGATATTCTCAAGTTCTATCCATTTGCCTTCAAATTTCACAATGTCTGCCTCCCAAGTGCTGGGTCATTGTCCTATTGGGAGTAAGTTAGCGCACTCAAGATGATATTCTCAAGTTCTATCCATTTGCCTTCAAAATTCACGATGTCTGCCTCCCAAGTGCTGGGATTAAAGGCGTGCACCACTACCACCCGGTGATGTCTTTGTTTTTAATAGCTAAACAGTATTCCATTGTTTAGATGTACTATATTTTCTTTGTTCATTCTTTAGTTGATGGACATCTAGATTGTTCATTAAAAAAAGATTAAATGAATTTTTGTTTGAGATTACCAACAATTACCAACAATTGCTGAAATATCCGTAAATATACTGTTGTCATTTTGTACTACATATTTATGTGAAGTGGCATTCTCAGTATTGATAATTACAAAATCAAAATATTGATCAACTCTTAAAAATATTGGCAGTGTTCTGGATCTTATAATATCACAGATTCATTGAAGATTTATTTCTTCATGCTAAAACAAACCAGCATATTTGTTTCCTTTCATATTTAATAAATGCTAAAATTATATGTATATCAAAGATATTTTATAGCAAATTTCTATATGATTTCTTCTTTAATAAGTGTTTGATTTATATATTTATTTTATAATTTTATGTGCCTTAGGTCACATGAGAATTTCTTGAGTCAAAGGGAGTTGCAAGTTGGAAAAGTTTTCTGTCTTAGAGCAGCCTTCTGGACTCATTATGGGTCAAATAGACAGATGGTTGTGGTTTTTGGTTGGGAATCTAAACAAGCTTTACAACATTGCTTCTAAGGGAAAATATACCCACAGTTCCAAGTAATGGAGGTATATGCTTCTTAAAACATGACTAGTGTCTGAGTTGGGAACAGCCTGTTGTAGAAGTCAAACTCAATCACAAGTGGGGAGGGAGTGAGAGACCTGGGAGAGAAAGTGGACAGGGAGGGGGTGAGGGAGAGGGGAACCTGATCTGGTATTGGGTGATGGAAAAGGACTGAAACCCTAAGGGCCAGCAGAAAGAATGGAAACAGGCAAACTCTGGAGATAGGATGTTGAGGGACCAGAATGCACCAGAGACCTAGGAGGTGAGAAACTCTCAGGACTCAAAGGGAGGGACCTTAGATGAAATGCTGGACTGTAGAGAGAGGGAACTTATAAGGTCCAGTGACAGGCCCAAAGTGGGATCCAGCTCAAGGGGAGGTCCCACTATTACTGAGGCTATGGAGTACTCACAAAAAGGGACCTAGCATGACTGCCCTCTGGAAGACCCAACAAGCAGCTGAAAGAGTCAGATGCAGATATTTGCATCCAACCAATGGAGAGAAGCAGCTGACCCCTGTGGTTGAATTAGGGAAGGCTGAAAGAAGCTGAGAAGGGCAATCCTGTAGGAGGACCAGCAGTCTCAATTAATCTGGACCCCTCCAAGATCTCTCAGACACTGAGTCACTAACCAGGCAGCATACACCAGCTGATATGAGGCCTGCCGGGTCTGGGTTCAATCAAAGATGATGCACCCAACCCTCAAGAGACTGGAGGCCCCAGGGAGTTTAGAGGTCAGGAGGGGTGGGGGTTGGGCATGGGGACATCCTCATGGAGACAAGGGGTGGGGAGGAGATACGGGATGTGGAATAGTTAGAGGGTGGATGGTATGTGTGTGTGTGTGTGTGTGTGTGTGTGTGTGTGTGTGTGTGTGTGAATAAAATCTGGAATGTAAAAAAAAATAAAAAAAGTAAAAAAAAATACAAATACAAAAATTTCCTCCCCCCCAAAAAAAGTGCTTTGTAAAACTCAGTTTCACCCCTACTTTCCTTAGGATAGGCATCTTTCACTGAGTTGTGTTCTGTATGTTTTACTACATCACTTAGAAAATTTTTCTCTGAAGTTATATCAGAACAACTGTTTATACATCTATCAACTTGTCCAGCAGCTTCTTTGAATAAAATATTCCTTTTTAACTATGCTATTGAAACAGTGTTTTAAAAGCATTTCTACTCTGTAGCTATACTTCTACATGCTAAGAACTTATTATTTGCACTGATCATCTTCAGTTTTTAAGCACGTGTTAAATGAATAGAGTGAAATTTTTCATTATGATATTCCTCTACATGTGTACAGTATATTTTGATCACATTCATCACCTCTATTCTTCCTTTATTGATTAAAATTGTTCTTTCTCAATTTCATATATATATATATATCATGCATACTGACCACTCTCATCCTCTTATCCAATTTTATTTCTGTACGACTCTTGTCTATCATCCCCTTCCCTAGAAATCTTTCTCAGGCTCATGTTCATTTTCATGTTTGTGTTCATGTCCATGTTTTGAGACCCACTAAGTTTAATGAGGGCCTGTGTGAGCATGAATCTAGAGTTATGTATTGGAGTCAGTGGGCTCAGAGGTCATTACACAACTGAAGATGGTGATGTCCCTGCTTCTGGAATGCATTAATAACCAATAGTTCAGCAGTAAGGGGTAGGGAGGGCTATTACTATATCTTATCCCCTTCTATTGTCCCTGTGCATTTCAAGTTGTTTCCTTTTTGTGGTTATAGCTATATGAATATGTGTGGGTCCATGTTCCGACCCCTGTTGGATCTGGCTGTTGGGGAGCCAGGCTGTACTTTGTCCTACTCACCATCATTGGGTGCTGGGCTTTAGGGAAGTGTGGAGATACTGCTCTGGGGGTGGGAAATACAGTCTGGGATTAGGGAGCCAAAGATTGTGTTCCCTGACCCCTGGACACCCAGTTGCAAACCATTGGGGACAATGGGCTGAGGATGGCCTGTAACCTGGGACTAGGACTGGGAGCTGTAGCTTAGTTCATCAGTGATTGTCTTTAGCTTGGTGGAGGTTGGCTGGAAGTTCAGGGAGGCCTTCTACTAGAGATTTAAGCAGGAGCTCTGTAGGTGAAGGCCTTCTCCATGCTTCCTGTGGTGGTGGTAGACACAGTTCTTGGTTCCAAACTGTTTATTGGTTGTTCATCATGGAAAATGAATGCATACTGACAAACTTCTCAGGGTGGGCCAGAGATTAGATACCTTTTGCAGGGAAGAATCTGGGAAGAGGAGCTTACTGGCTAAGCCCTCAGGGCCTCTAGGAATCTCATTAGTATGGAGAACTCTGTTCTGGGCCTACTTGACCACAGGCCATATTTCCTTATGTAGGAAGTGTGACACATGTTCTAAGCCAAGAGTCTGGTAGGGAGCAGGGAGCAGGAAGCAGGGAGTTGCCTACTGTATTAGGTGTGTATCCTGAGCAGGGAGCAGGGAGCAGGGATCAGGGATCAGGGAGCAGGGATCAGGGAGCAGGGATCAGGGATCAGGGAGCAGGGATCAGGGATCAGGGAGCAGGGAGCAGGGAGCAGGGAGCAGGGAGTTGCCTACTGTATTAGGTGTGTACGCTGAGCAGGGATCAGGGAGCAGGGAGCAGGGAGCAGGGATCAGGGAG
>JADRCC010146429.1:0-12986 GCA_019843855.1 Hylomyscus alleni
TCTTCCTTACTGTTATTTGCCATGCCCACTTCCAAAGTGAAGGGATTGCATAATCGAGAAAAGATTCCTTTCTTTTCAGTCTCCTTTTTCAATATATAGAGATGTTTATTCAAATAAGATTTCCATGCTCTTGGATTAACTTCCATCTTAGTGAGGTCTTTTATAATTATTCAATGACAAAGGTGGACTCTAGTATAGTTAACCAATTTCAAGTTAAGTGTAGCAATTTTAGCTAACCTTGTAGGTAAAATGTTACATGTCATGATGAATACTTATCTGCCAAAGGAACAACAAATCCAACTCTCTATGGAATATAAGATTTCAGCATCCTCTCTCTCTCTCTCTCTCTCTCTCTCTCTCTCTCTCTCTCTCTGTGTGTGTGTGTGTGTGTGTGTGTGTGTGTGTGTGTGTGTGTGTGTGTATTTGTGTAAAATACAATCTGCTTGAGGTTTATTTCTTTCCTTGTTTTCATACTCCCAACTAAGTTTGGCATTTGGAGCATAAATGATGATTAGAAAATTATAAGGGAAGCCTCTAGGATAAAGATAGATAAATCAAAGATTCTGTGACTATGAATAGCCAATAATACAAATGCCAGGTTCCTATGAATATCCAGATCTCCTCCGATTGCTTTTTCAAATCTAATAATAGGAATAGTGCTGGGTTCCTAATTTGTATGCTGTGATTGATGCTTTGTATAACCTAATCATATACAGGCTTTGAGAAGGGACATGTGAGACAGGTGATTGGGATGGAAATGGTTATTTTTCCTTGCAATGACATTCTCTTTGTTTTCTGTGGTTCCTGTTAGTGGTATGTGTGTGTGATGGACAGCCAGCTTTTGAGCCTCATTTAGCTGGTGCTCTCTTTTGGCCTGTCCCCCATTCTCAGTGTTCTGGAAAAACTGAATTTTCCAACTGGGATGCTTTGCACTCATACAACTGACAGAATTTGAGAGTCTTTGATGGAAAAAAAACTTGAGAAAATATCATTAACTTAATTTTTGCTGCATTTGTTTTCCAAGCCAACGAATCCTAGAGAAAACTGCTGG
Source organism: Hylomyscus alleni (assembly GCA_019843855.1). NCBI lineage: Eukaryota > Metazoa > Chordata > Mammalia > Rodentia > Muridae > Hylomyscus > Hylomyscus alleni. Next base: position 1,052 of record JADRCC010146429.1, read on the forward strand.
ATAAAAATAACAGTATCTTCATTGATTGCTTTGAAGCTAAATATTTCAGACAACTCAGTAAAAATAACAAGGCTCTCCCTTTAGAACATTCACTACTACACAATTTAGAACTCATTCACTGCTTCCAGAACTATGAAAGGCAGGAGGTCTGTGGCCCTCCTCGGCGATTGTCCTTTTCCACATTTCTCTAATCGTCTACCACTGAATACTGACTGCCGCCCAATCTGCCATTTAGGGTTCTATCCACAGCACAGAAAATTTATAGCTTCTTTATTATTTTTTAAAATTTGTTAGATGGCTAAATAGGGGTTAAAAATAAATAGTGTCATATCATTCGCTGGCTAGTTTATTACATCTTTTTTCATTGGGCTGAACATTGGATAGGTTCTTTGCAAGTCCTGCAACTTTTGTAAATCACTTAAATTAATTTGCCTATTTATATAAAAAGAATCCAAATAGTAATCTATACTTCACCATTTTTATAAAAATTAGATTACAGTAACTTGAACATACTTAAAATGCCTACTGACATACAGTAAGCTCTCAATATTTGCTTCCTTTTAGGTTTTCTACTAGCATTGAAGGACACTAGAGATTGAATGATTTCAAAAGAAGAAACATTTATTTAGATTCCCATTTCTAGAGAAGTCTAAGAATATGATGCAAACTCATTTTCTGTTGAGGCCCATGTGTTATTGTTGCCTGAAGCAGACATAGCATAGCAAGCAGGCAGGTGCAGAAGACAAGCAAAAGAGATAGACAAGGAAGCCGAAATTGTTTTATAGTCATTTCTTTGGGAAGGAGGTAATACATGAGAACTCACCAAACTGGCAGTAACCCATAGATGAGAGCTCAACTCCAGCTCTGCCACTAGTCCACAACTCTCACCATTGCTACACGAGGACTGTGTTTCAACTTCAGCTTTGCTGGGAACAAAACATACCCATATGTTTTATTGTTACTTACTGGACTTTTGTATTGTCATAAACTATGTACAGCTCCTGCATCTCAGTTTCAGAGCTAATTGGAGATGAGGTGGGAGGAGTCTACAAGCCTCAGTCTTACACAAACACACACACACACACACACACACACACACACACACAATACCTAGAGGTAACTAAGAATTGCTAGACTGTGAGAAATAGTCTTCCCCATGGAAAAGTACAGCAATTGGTTATCCAATACCAAATTATCAGCCTTGAAAACATATATATAGCAATAGAATTATATAGGCAGAGCAGGCTGTATTTAAGAACAGACACACATGCATGTAACAACTATTAATGAAAAAGGCCATGGATGTGGAAGAACACAAAAAAAATGTATATGTGAGAGTTTAGAAAGATGAAAGGGAAGGGGAAAATTGTAATTATATTCTCAAATAATAAAAGAAATACCTTTAAAATGTATAGAATATGAACTAATATTTTATTTCCATTTAATAATTTTGCAAGATTAAAAAAATGCAACAGGAGTTTTCTAAAGTCAGATTTTAAGACATGACACCTGTGACACTTGCATTTGCAAAATGAATGATAGTAGATTATTTTTATAAATTTACATATAAAAATTTAGTTTAATTATCAGATATGTAAAAAGACAGAGGAAGCTAGGGAAAGGGCCTACAATTCTTTCAAAACCAGCCTAAGAAGGGTAAGTTCACCTGAAGTCTGGACATTCTACAAAAGCACCTGAATAGAGCAGACGTGGTTTACAGGGAGGGATTTAAACTTTCCAGTGGCTTAAAGGAAATCTTTGAAATGTGTAGCTTGTGAAAAAATTCAATAAGGAAGATAGAAACGCCACTTGGCAAATAGATGGGGAAAGGGAAAAGAATGTAAAAGGAAAACTGGAAACTCATAGCAGACAAAGACAACCATGAAAGCAGAGCTCACAGATTTTTCCAAATCCCAAACAAACAAATTTGCTAACTATGTCTGGACTTTGTTATATCAAGAGGAAGGGCATAACTAAACTAAGAACCTTCCCAAACACCTCAATGCCATAAAAAATGAAAAAAATGAAAGGCTACATAAAATATAGAATTATGCCAAAGAAATAGAAAACAAAGTTCAAACAGATGAGGAAAATTCACACACACACACATGCACACACACACACACAGAAAGAGAGAGAGAGAGATCTAGAAAAAAGAACCATGAAGCAAAAAAGTACAAAAATTAAATATATAAATATTTAAATAAACCTCTTCTCAACAGAAATTCAAAAACTTAGAAAGGAAATTGTTAAAATAAGAGAGAGATTCAGGAAATAATTTTTTATTTTAGCTATTTTCAGAACTCTGCAATAGTTTTATTAAATTTCAGATATCTTATTAAATTCTAAATTCATGGGAATGGGTAAAATTATCTAATCATTAAGTTTTAATTTGAGTTTAACATGAAATTTCCAGAGATGATGGACTATAACAGCCTTCTAAATGGACTTGGGAAACGTGCATATTCAAACTGCACACAATGTGACTTTATTCTTTTCTTTCCTTTGCTGTTATTATTCATCAGCTCATCACAACCAAGATTCGGTCTAGTGTCTGGCAATAGTAAGTCTAGAAATAAAATGAAGATATAAAAAACAATTAACATGGAAACCTTCTGAGTTTTCAGCTGGTCCACATTCTAAGCAAAGCAAAGAAGTGAATGTAGCAAAAGAAAAGAGGATAATAATACATTTCTTTCTGAATCATTGCTTCATGCTTTACAATGTACCTTATGTGGAGCATCAATAAATATTTTTAAGTATCTTTTGTTATCATATATATTAATTCTCCATAACAGGTTCATTATGACACTTACATATGTGTACATAATATATTTTGACCATATTCACTCCTGTTACCCTCTCTTTTTTCTCCATCTCTCTACCCTACTTTTAATCCCCTTTCTTGTTCCAAAACTGTATATTTTAGGAACTTGTCAATTGTTGGAATAAAACAACATGACCAAAGCAGCTTATAAACCAAAGCATTTGGGCATTACAGTTCCAGAAAGTTAGAGAGCTGGATGACAGATCAAAGGTGGGGCTGCAGAAACAGCAGTGTTTAAATCTTGTAAGAGTCAGATTCTAGGAGAATTACAAGAGTCTTTTCCGACCTGAAAACCCACCCCCACTGACATACTTCCTCTTGCAAGGCCAAGCTTCATAATCCTCTCCAAATAGCCAATTTATTTGTTTGTTTGATTTTGCTCATACTGGGAAACAAGTATTTAAATGTGCAAGACATATGGGGGATCCACTTATCCAAACCAACACATCCCAGTTCTTCTTTTATATTATCCTAGCTTGCTTCTCTGTTGTAATAAAACACTGACCAAAAACAACTTGGGAAGGAAAGAGTTTATTTCCCTTCACTTTCATATTACCATGGTAAATCAATGCAGGAACTCAAGGCAGAAACTTGGAAACAGAAACAGGACATGGAGGAGTGCTGTTTACTAGCTTGCTCAGCCTGGCTTCTTTCTTTTCTTTTTTTTTTTATTAGATATTTTCTTTATTTACATGTCATATAACATTTCCTTTCCCAGTTTCCCCTCCAAAAAATAAAAATAAAAATAAAAAAACAAAAACAAAAACAAACAAAAAAATTCCTGTTCCCTTCCTCCCCCCGCCCTCCTCTCACCAACCCACCCTCTCCTGCTTTCTGGCCCTGGCATTACCCTACACTAGGGCATAGAACTTTCACAGGGCCAAGGGCCTCTCCTCTCATTGACAACCCGGGGCTTACCTGTTAAGTGATGGCACCACCCAGAGGAGATTAAGTCCTCCTACATCTGTTATTAATCAAGAATATGGCTAACAGACTGATGTGGACATTTTCTCAAATGAGGCTTCATATTCTCAGAGGCCCCTAGTTGTATCAAGATTACAAAATAAGTAAATAAATAAAAAATAAGAAAAGCTGACCCACACAGTCTATTTTTATGTGTGATTCTATGATTTAATGGAGTCTTATGTGGCTTTCCCTAGGGAACCCTGATCAAATGTCTATTCAATCATAGATAGGACACTGATGACAGACCAAAAAAAAAAAAAAATGGTTTCCTCCACACTTAGTGGAGAGCTCGAATGCACTTAGATATGTTACTTGCCAGAGTATGGTTGAGAGATTACTTACAGGTTCATAGATGACTTGAAGACAATGTGCATTGCTGAAAAGCCCTTCACAGTGCGGATAATGACTCCCTGACCAGAGCTGTCTCTCTGGATCTTCGTAATGAATTTGCAGGTTACTTGGCTGGTAGGAAATCATCTCCACACTGCAGTTTTCCCCACTTACATAACTCTGAGATGAGGCCCGGTGAGGTTTCAGCAACTCCCTGTGACTCTTGAGTTTAATCACCCAGTTTTGAAAATTTGGCCTATTTCCTAACCTTTACAAGCTTCCTTCTAGAACAGAATGTTCCAATTCAGAGAAAATTGCTACACAAAAAGGAGCATGGGAACCTTACCATTTGCCACAGAACAAAAAAATAAAAAGTCTCTCCCTTATGCAGAAGCCATTAACTACATTTAAATCATCAGGGAGGGTGGGTCATCATAATCCATTCCTCGACAAGGTTGACAGGCCCAGAGTCTTGTAGATCTTGTACGGATAATCACAGCTATCACGCCTAGAAGTCAGCATTCCACACTGCCCCTGGCCCTTCGGCATCCTTTACATGCTTTCCTCCACACTTATTCTCACCTATTCTCAGCACATTGGTGGTTTATGATTCTTTGCAGCTATTGGTGACCACTGCAAAAAGAAGCTTCTCTCACCAAAGCTCCTGGAAGTTCCAATGTGGAGAAATCAATGCATTTAGGAAGTTCTTTGACTGACACATCACATCTGTCCAAAACAAGCAAACAATCAAAAAACATTCCCTGCCATTCACAACACATTGAGGTTTTTGCTACATTCTGTTTATTTTTTAGGAACTCCTTGCATGATCTAAAACATTTCTCAGTTACATTACTATTTACTTTTGTCTCTTAAGTAAACTAGTAATTTTGTGACAACATGCATTGCTGGAAAATAATATATTTTAATATTTATTTATTATTTACTTACTTACTCAGTTAATTATATGTGTAAGCATGGACACACAAGTGCCTTGGCAGGCATGTGGAGATCAGAGGACAACTTTGAGGCCAAAATTCACCATTTGGGTTCTGGTGATACAACTCATTTTGTCAGGCTTGCCAGCAAGTTCCTTTACTTGATGATTCATCTCAGACCCCAGAAAGAATTCTGATGTATGAGACTTTGAAGGAGTCTACCTATTCTGTTTTCTCAATCATCCACAAGGGTTTTAGTCAGCTTTCCATTACTGTAACTAATGCCTAAGGTAATCCCCTTCATAAACACAAAAGATTTGAAGATTTCAGCTCATGCTTGGTTGACTGTGTTGGTTTATCTTGTTAAAGGTGATACATCCTGGCAGAGATTCTGGATAGAACCAGTGGGTTCACCTCCCAGGATCTGAGATACAAAGGAGAAAGAATAAGCGTACCCAGCTCCCCTTCAATTTCAGACATCTACAATGACCTGCTTTCCTCCACTAGGTCCCATCTCTTAAGGTTTCTGTTACTCCCCTGTAGTGTCCCAAGTTAGGAACCAAGCATTTAAGCACATGGACCTTTGGAGATAACATTATAATACCAACTACAGCACATATTGCTTTCAGTTCACTTGAGAGTTTTGCCTTCAATTTTAGAACTAATTTACTGTTCATATTCAATAAAAAGTTAGCACAATGAATGAAGTGTGCATTCAGTTGAAAAAGTAAAGTCATAGAAGTCAGGTCATGTCATTTTTCTGTTCAAACTCTTAAACTGGAGAGATGCATGTGATAGAACATGGGTATAATCCCAGCATTCAGGATGCTGAGATGGGAGGATTGAGTTTCAAAGCTAACATGCACTGCTTATTAAGATGCTATTTGCCAGGCAGTGGTGGTGCACACCTTTAATCCCAGTACTTGGGAGGCAGAGGCAGGCTGATTTCTGAGTTCGAGGCCAGCCTGGTCTACAGAGTGAATTCCAGGACAGTCAGGGCTATACAGAGAAAAAACGATGCTATTTGAATAGCCATCTTGATTTAACCCTGGCTCCTTATATTATCTAGGTAAGAGTCAAAGGATAATCCGTAGTTTAAAAGGCCCCCTTGATTGTTCCTGCCTTAACCCCCTTTCTCCTTCACTCATTCAGTTCCAACCATATTGGCATCCTCCATCATATTCAAATCACAATGCCAATCTATGTATGCCTTGAATTGCTCTGTCTGGAATGTTCTTCCTTCATGTATCTTCTTAGGAAAATCACTGTAATTGCTTCAGTATGTGGGAACTGAGGATTTTATTTTGATTTGCCTCTATTCTGGATCATTTGGTGTGTGGTCCAGATAAACTCTTTGTCACCATTCACTGAGTTCTGTAACATTTTTCCAGTGAATTGTCACAGAAACAATGTTTCCTATTTCTGACTTTGCCAGAGGCAACTGAAGTGGCAATTGTAATGTCAGCTCTCACTATCATGGTCATTATTGTGCCCTGCTGAGCATAATTTGAAACATTGTTCTTGACTATGAGGCTTCTATGCCCTCCCAGAGTTTATGGGAACTATTCATTATCCTTTTCGGTAAAATTCTTAATTTAACCAAGGTACACAGAATAGATATCATATGTTATTGGCATTTATAATGGCTATATAATAGTCCCTCACTTAACCAGTACCTTATTATTGAATTTTAAATTAGATTCTGTATACATAAAAAGTTGTTTCCAAATTTATATCCAGGAATATTTTGTAAAGATCAGTTTCTTGAAGTAATTTAGAAAGAAAGATATTATTTCCATGTACTCAAGGTGTGCTTTATTAATATTTATTATATCTTTCTCCTAAAACTGTTCTTTAAAAAAAATATGTGCCAGGCAGTGGTGGCACACACCTTTAATTCTGCATTTGGGAGGCAGAAGCAGGTGGATTTCTGAGTTTGAGGCCAGCCTGGTCTACAGAGTGAGTTCCAGGACAGCCAGGGCTACACAGAGAAACCCTGTCTCAAAAACAAAAACAAAAACAAAAACAAACAAACATTTTCTCAAGTTTTAGATTATACTTATTTGAAGAATTTAGAATTATTAAAGTTTTAAAATCACCATACAAAGCACAAATTCCATCTACTATTTGAAATCTGTAGTATCTTCAACAATTGGCTCTTGCCTTCAAGTTCTGCCTAGCAGTCAAGAAACTTGGTATTTTATATGGACACAGCCTTGGAGAATCTTAAGTGACTTAAATGGTAGGTTCTCAGCACATGCATCCTCAACTAGACACATTCCTTTGAAAGTGAGTTCATGAAGGTTCAGTTTAACAAGTTTAGTTTGGCAGTTTCCACATGAGACACCCATGCTATTACATATTCCTATGTAAGCAGGTTAGAAATAAAGAATGATAGGATTAGACTTCAGTTCTTTCATTTCTATCTTTCTATAAGTTTTTAAGAACTATTTATCAAAGTTTATTTTGTATGTGCAAATATTTTGCATGACTGCATGCATGTATGCGCACCACATACAAACACTGTCTACTGAGGCCCGAAGAGGATAATAGATACACTGGAATTGGCATTACAGATACCTGGGAGCTACCATGTGGGTGAGCCATCTCTCTAGACACTCCTCCAGCTTCAACTTATTTGTGCTTAAATGTTCAAGTAGTGAAACTCAATGTAAATAGTAAAGTATGATACTCTAATAAGTATGAATTATGATTTACATATGAAATAATTTTATTGGAATTAAATATCATAAAACTTGGATTTTACTTTTCTTTTAATTTTAAATTATATTAAAACTAACATCAAATATAAAAGGATCATTATTATTGATCAGTGGACAGCTATTGCTGAAAACAATTTTATCACATAGAAGGATGTTTTAAAATGCCACTTCAGAGGTAAACTGACATGTTATGTGTATTGCTGTAATACTTTTGACTTAAAAAGTCACAATCTGTCATATTACTTCTTATGCTATTATTTAGTTATTCATAAATTCATCATTTGTTTATTGAATCTAATTTCTAGGTAGCATTCTTCTTCTTCAGATAGAAGTTGGGAGAAGATGCACTTCATAGCCTTATGGAAATTAAATGTTAACACAGAATTTACTATATAATATTATGTAGTAATAAGTTTCAAGGGGAAAAAGCAAAGTGGGTAATAAGGAGAGTGGTTTGGTTACAATGGTCAACAAGACTGTATGGAAAGAAGATATTTGAGTAGAATCCATTAAAAAAGTACAAGGAAAATGGAAATTTGTGGAAAAAGAATTCCTGAAGGGAGAAACAAATACAAAATCTCTGAAACAGACCCACACTAACTTCTTGAAGAAATGAACATAAAAGAGGCCAAGACACCTAAAATGGAGATAATAAGGACTAAGAAGTAAGGCCAAAGGAAAGGTCTTGCAAGGTCTTTAACGTAGAATAACAGCTTCTAATCAGACTTTTTCATGAATAAGAATTTACTCGAATGTTTTGAGGAGAAAAAAACGATCTCAACATTAATGCTTTGACAAAGCAGATATGTTGTGTCTTCAGAAGAGAGTAGTTTTATCTAGGAAAACTGAGGGAGAGAGAGAGAAACAGAGAGAGAGACAGATACGGAGACAGAGAGAGAGAGCAAAGTTTGGTTTCTTAATAGAGACAGAGAGCAAAGTTTGGTTTCTTTTTCATTTTGGTATTATTTTATTTATTCTTTGAGAACTTCATACATATACATAATGAAATATGATTTCATCTGTGCACATTTCACACCCTCAAAATACTCCTTTTTCTCCCTAAAATTTTCCCCTTCTAGTACCTGCAAACTTTTCTTTTTTTATTTTTTTTTAACTTTTATTGCATTATGATGAGAAAGGTTACATGATTTCAATTTATCTGAATTTGTTAACATTTAAATATATATTTTAAGTAAATAGAATTAATCACATTCTTGTTTCCCTTTTGTACCTCAACTCCTCCCAGAGACCCTCCTTCAATACCTACAATATCCTTTTTGTCATATTCCTTAAAATTTATAAAATATTACAACAATAAAAATAAGTATTATAAAAGTTGATATAAAACAACAATCAATTTAACAGTCTTATGTAGATGCTCGTCTACAGCAATAGTCAAAATACATTTTTCTCAATAGGGCAATACATTTCAGAATGGAGAGTCCAAGTAGCCAAAAGAGTTTACAAAATTTAGCAGGACCTTTAGAAGTAAAATCAGAGAAAGTAGTGAAAAAAAAGATAGAGTGTTTGATGTTGCTGAAGATGACTTGTATAGAGAGGGTAATCAGGTGACACACTCTATAGTTCTGACTTCCACGGGGCTTTCATGCACTGAGAACTTGCAAAGATGAACAGTTCATTTTTAAAACCCAAACATTCTCTGGTGTCTGCTTCAAAAACTTAGATTTGGTTCAGGTCAGCATTTATCTGACATGCATGACAAGACAATAATTTCTAGTTCAATTATTACACATTTTAAAAGAAAATACTGGGAATAAAAGACAGAAATCACAGATCCTCAGGCAAGAAATAACCATAGTATAAACCATCAACCAGACAAGAACTAGAGCATGGCCAGCACTCCCCAAATGACTCTGTGTCCTCTCCCATGTGCAAAATCCACTCTCCTCCCAGAAACAGTTGCTATCTTGACTCCTTACCAGTGTTTGCATTTTATAGAAATGAAATCTTGTAGCAAATGCTTTTCTGTGTCTAGACATTTTGCCCTAAACTATATTTATGTGAACCATTCATCAGTATCATTGCACGTAGTAGTAGTTCATTAATTTTTATCACTCTGCTTTTCATAAATATACTCCATTCATTTATCCACTCAACTGATGGCTACCTAAGCTGTTTCATATGGCTGGCTGACATAAATAATGTGAAAATGAATGTATTTGTCTCTGACTTTTGATGTATATAAATGCCTATACACATATTTCTGGGTGTTTATCTGAAAGTGTAACTTTGAATCATAGAAGAAATAACAAGTAGTAAAAACTCGCAGGTTTCAAAAGTAGTTTTGCCAAATTAAAGTTGTATTTGCAATGTATGGGAATAGAGTTTTTCTACATTTCTACAATACCTAGCAATTTCACTCTTAATGTATCTATAATGGTAAGTATACACGGATGTTTCATTGTGACTTTGAATTTTAATAATTAATAATGCTGAGGACCCTTTCACATATCCCTAGCAGTAACCAGAATATATTCATTTCAGTGTTATAAATCTTCAAATATAAACAATTTTTTTAATTTGGAATATTTTTCTGATCTCTATTATAATTTATTCTCTGACTCAAGTACAAAAGAATATTCTGGAGTTTGTTACTACTGTAAATGTCTGACTTACTTCTATTATTCTAAAGGAACATACTCTGAATGATTTCATTCCTTGCATATTCTTTCAACAATTTTTTAATGGCCAGATTATGTTCCAAACGTTTTATGCACCTTTTTAATGAATGAATAGTCTGTAATTTTAAGAGGTTGGTTTTCTACATATGTCAAGTCAGAACAATCAGGAAAAAGAAAGAATTGTAAATAGCTAAAAGATTTGTACAATATATTACTCAAGATTGACTTATATTGACATGTATATAGAAATAGAAAATATCTTCTGATCATCATAAACAAAGGTTAATTTTTATCTACCTTAGTCAGGTAAGGAAAAAGAGAGAAAAAAATATAGTATTGATGCTCCAAAATTAAAGTCAAATGCAACTTTTTCCTGAAAAATAGGTATGAGAAAAATATTAGTTTAGAAGACAAAATAATCATCTAAGCATTATATATCAGATAAAAACTTAACTGTTAATCAAAGTAAAAATATAAGACTCAAATACTTACTTTAGTAATTGCAAGAAAATAAAAAGAAACTCAATGTATAGAAAAAGAATAATTAAACATAAAAGAAGCAGAAAGGAACTGAGACAAAGCAAGAATTATTAATATATAAACCACTATTTTTGCATTTAGTAAGAGGCAGTTCTTAGAAAAATCAATAAAATAGGTGACAGCATTATTTTTAATCACAACCAACTAACATCAACTTTTAAAAATAATAACACTTAAACTCATGACTTACTATATTCATTTTATTTCTTTTACTTATTTTAAAGTTTTATTGCATTATGAGGAGAAAAGTTACATGACTTCAATTTATCTGAATTTGTTAACACTTAAAAACATATTCTAAAGCCAGGCGATGGTGGCGCATGCCTTTCATCCCAGCACTTTGGAGGCAGAGTCAGGCGGATTTCTGAGTTCGAGGCCAGCCTGGTCTATGGAGTAAGTTCCAGGACAGCCAGGGCTATACAGAGAAACCCTGTCTCGAAAAACCAAAAGAAAAAAAAAAAACAACAACAAAAAAACATATTTTAAGTAAATAGAATTAAATCACATTGTTGTTTCCCTTTTGTACCCCAACTCCTCCCAGAAACCCCCCTTCAATAACTATAATATCTTTTTTGTCATATTCCTTAAAATTTATAAAATATTATAACAATAAAAATAAGTATTATAAAAGTTATTTGAAATAAAACAACAATCAATTTAACAGTCTTATGTATATGCTTGCCTACAGCAATAGTGAAACTACATTTTTCTCAATCTAAATTTTAAATAACTCCAAACATATTAACTGTATATTTCAAAATAATACATCACTTCTAGTATTTTCTTAAATGAATATAACTATATAAAGTCATTTTGTTTGTTTGTTTTGTCTTTAGTAGAGTTTAAAATCTTGGCTCTTATTGTGGTACAAGCCCAAAATAAGAACAATTTTTAGACACTGGATTTCATTGTAATAAGGCTGTACTTCAATAACCCTCACATCACCAAAGGATTTTACCTCCATCGTAGCTA
>JADRCC010146458.1:0-10808 GCA_019843855.1 Hylomyscus alleni
TTTAGTCATTTTCTTTGCTCAAAAGTTTTAATTATGTAAATGACCCAAATAATCCTTTCTGATTTCCAACTTAGTTTGTTTATTGTAACCATCATTCTTTTTCAGCTATCTTGGTTAAATAATCCTGTCATTCTTTCCATGCTTCCTTTTTTTGTAGCTATCATTTTACTAATTCTTAAAGTCATGCTTGGAGTTCTATTTCTCTCCACCTGAAAATTCTTTATTTCATCCATTATATATGAACCCTTTCACTATTTGAGTGATCACACCATTTATTCAGGCTCTCTTATATTTTGGATCTTAAATATTTTTGTTGTTGTCCTACTTCTTACAATGAAGTGAAATCTCTTTTAGTTTGTAGCCTGTTACATATACCAGTGCCTATCTGAATTCCTACCATTTTACTTTGTATGTAGCAGGTTATAAATAGGTAGTTATTGAACTGAGTTGAGTAGCAACTTTTTTTGCCTGAGGCTATCTGTTCAGTGTCTTATAAAACTACTAGGAATGAAAAAAAGATGAACAATGTTCCATTAATCAAATCTCTGCTTTTGAATCATCAGTTCAAATTATGCTGAAGCATGGCAAAGTTAATGTAAGTCTTCATGCTAATTCTTTTTGTAAAGTGCAACTATCTATAATTTATCTTTTGAACTAGGTACTCTCATAGTGGAAAAAGAACATATTAACAATTATGTTGGGGCCTGGAAAGAAATAAAATTAAGAAGGATTGCTGCTCTTGCATAGGACCTATGCTTGGTTCACAAAATCTGCATGGTTACTAACAACCATAAGTCGCTCCAGTTCCAGGATATTTGATGTCATGTTTTCCACAAGCACCAGAGTCACACATGGTACACATATACTTCACCTAAAATAACAACAAAAAAATATATTTTAAAAGCAAGTTTAGTAGGAAAATAAGCATAAAATAAGATCACATTGAACATACTGGGCAACTTAAAATGTCTACTTTTATGCAAAGCTTAATTCACATTATTATGCATTGTTTCTGCTAACAGAAGTTGGTATACAAACAACTGGGAAAGAAAAGATAGCAATCATATTCACCAGCTTTGGACATTGAAAGCAATAATAGCAACTATTAAGAAAAATATTCTTACTGGCTCAATGGTGGCACAGCTGTTATAAAGCCTAATCACTTGATTTCTTCTTGATTGTGAGGCCTACATTATAAGAGGAATTTCATGCCTTATATAGTGAGATTGATTATAAACAATAGAAATGAATTTACTACTTTTACTTAATTTTAACATGCCTTCTAGATATTTATGTTTTTATACATAGACTAGTGAAGTCTTCATTCTTGAAGCTTCTTTTTGTTATAAACCTAGATATTAATATGAATACTCATGGTGTATTAACGTGCTGAGGTTGACACTGGAATACTCACACTAAAATGGGTCATTCATATGAATTGCTCCAAATTTCAGCTAATACCATGGAAATGGGACCAGAAGTCATGTGAAGGATGAACAATGAGGAAGAAAACAGATTCAATGCAAACATGAACTCAAAACCAAACAAAGTTATAAGAGTGAAATGGGGACTTAATAACAGAAAGTGGAGCATAGTAGGTATGGGTAGATAAGAGGAAACAGATGAGCATCACAAGAATGTATTACACACATGATTATAGTAAAAAATATAATAAAGAATAAAATAAATTTCCATTTTAAAATTATCTATAAGTATTATAAATATACATGATTTAATTGCAACAATGAAAATTTCATATTTTCAATTGATTAAGTAATAAAGTACATGTGTTTAGTTGTAGTTATTCTTTCCGAAGTATGATTACCAAGTATTTTATTAGCTTTAATAAATCAATACTTATTACTTTATATTTTCTATTTAAACATAATATAAGCTGAATGTTTTTAATGTTACTTTCAAATTTGCTTTATTTTATTATTTTGGAAATTTTATTACAACATATAAATTATAAACAACATAAACACTTCCTACCAGGAAAATTGTTAAATAAATATTATAGGACCATACCATAAATTACACCATCATTAAATATGCTTGCAAAGTGATTTGTAGATATATGTATTTGTTTTTCTAAACTTTTAAAATTTAATTTTAGAATTTATGCTTTTATTTTATATTAATATTTGATAAATAGTAATTTTATGGAGATGATATAGCATGTATCTTTATCTCCCAATGGATACATTTACAAAATAAGTATTACACCTAAGGTTCATTGAACACTATGGATGGGAGGGGCATAACATTGTAAAAGTAAGAGGATTAGAGAGTTTGCTGTCAGATTGTACCTCTTATGAATGTCAGAAACTACATCCCACTAATTTCAGTTCTCTATTCTAATTCTCTCTCCCACCATCCTCCCCTCATTCAGGAACAAGCTAGAAATCTAGGTCAATGGAAAGTCCCTGGAATCTATGAGAATGGCCCTAGCTAAGACTCCTAACAATAGGATATGTAGAACATGAAATGGTTGCCTCCTGTAATCAAGCAATACTTCTAATGAAGGAATGGGGATACCAACATAGCCAGGAAACCTTCCACTCACAATTTTCCCTGTGTATAAGGAAACAGAAAGTCAAGTAAAGTAATAGACAGCCAATAACTAGCCCAGTTTGAGTCCCATGCCATAAGAGACAGCCCACCCCTGACACTATTAATAATATTCTGCCTTAATTAGAGACAGGAGGCTAGTATAGCAGTCATCTGTGTGGATTCACCAAGCAGCTGCTGAAAACAGATACAGAGATCCACAGACAAACATTAGGCAGAGTTCCTGGGATCTTGTGAAATATGGGGAGAAAAGATGGAAAGAGACAGAGAGGTCAAGAACACCACAAAGAAAACATACATAATCAATGAACCTGGGTCCATAGGGGCTCACAGAGACTGAACTATGGACGAGAAAACATACATGGAATGGACCTAGGCCCCCTACACATATGTAACAGATATACAGGTTGGTCCACATAAGATATCTTACATCGAATCAGGAGCTGTCTCTGACTCTGTTGACTGACTTTGGATCCTTTTCCTCCACTTGGACAACATTCTCTAGCCTCAATAGAAGAAGATGCACCCAGTCCTACTACAAATTGATATGCCAAGATTGGTTTATATCCATGGGATTTCTCTACTTGTCTGAGGAGAAAGAAAGGAGAAATAGGGCAGGAGAAGGTGAGAAAAAGTGACTTTGATGAAAGGAGGGAAGAAAAGCTGATATTTGTATATAAAGTAAATTAACTAATGAAAAAATAAAAGCATAAACAACCTCCCATCCCCCTAAAAAACAACTACATCTAAAGTCTCACTAACATGACTGTCTAAACAGGGACTAAACAAGGAGGACCTCAGTTAACATGCCAAAGTAGACAGACTTCAACTCTATACAAAGAATGACAGGTATCTAATGAAAGCTAAAAGTGAGAGAACTAGTCTTCTCCAGAGAATATTACACCAAATTATTATTCAACAATAAATAATCAGGTCTGAAAAAATACATATAAGTAACATTACATAAACTGAATGAATTGTACTTAAAAATAAAATTATACATACATATACATATGTATATAACATGACAATTTATAAAAACAAAACAGGCCATGAATTTGAAATAAAGCAAGAAATAGTTTATGGGATAAAAAGGGATAAAAAGGAAGGGATAAATTATATAATTATAAATTATAATCTCAAAAGTAAAAGAAAAAATATTTCAACAGATTGTTTTTATCCTACACAAAGTTAACAAACTCACTAGGATTCTAGGAATCTTAGATTTGGATACTTTTTTGTACCCTTAACTATAAGAAACTTGCTGCAGAAATCTCGAAAGTACTCTCTTCCTCATCTGGAATTCTTCAAGATAGTAGTACTATGACGTCTGGGCATTACAGTGCCTATGCCAAGGCAAGAACTGCAAGTAGGCATCTCTCTATAATTACTCTAGAATTCCATAGGACTATGAAATTTAATCAACAAATGGGATGTGGCTTCCCATGAGTGATGCACACATTCATACTTCACATATGATAAAAGTACTAAACACACACATGTTATCTCTTATTTTATTAGTGAAAACTCTAATAACAACAGTGCTCTCCCTGGAAATATGCCTATGGCTATTATAGTGGCTATAATAACAACAAAAAATAAAAGACTGTAAATCATATTTACCTAACTATAAGACAGAAAAAAATCATGATTATTTAAATACTGATTGGCAGTATATTTAACTCACAATAGTTTTTGTACTTCTACAGTAATTTTTATTCCTGTTTCATTTTTAGAAAGGAAACATGAATTAATACTATTCTCAGTGCTTATCCTAATTGGGTAATGGTTTTTCAGTCATTAATAAAATCAATTTTTCACACAACTCAAAAATTGAAAATAAGTTAACTGGAGAAAAATTGACAAAAATTTAGTGTTCACAAGAAAAATATAGGTAAACTGATTCCTATATTCTATTATTGTCAAAAGTTCATATGGAATAGCCTTCTTACCATCCAATTAAATTTTAACACAGGTAAACCAAAGTAGATATGTGTCAGTAGAACAGAGATTTGAAAACATTTCTGAACAACTATGTTAAAATAATACTCTATATATGGATGATGTAGAGAGACCAATTAATAATTCACTTTAAATAATTCTAGAAATGGTTACATTTTAAAGCACTACTGAAAGAATATGTGAAAAATTTCACTCCAGTACCTTAGTTTCAAGTTCACTGTTTTCAGTAAATTATTTTAAATCTCTACAAAAAAAAAGATTTATGTTACTTGATTTCTAGAAATAAGTCCAAATGTCACTAAAGGATGCTACAGTTTAACTGACTTATATTAAGATTCTACAAACCCAGGTTAGTTCTTTCTTATTCCTCTAAGTTTACAAGATAGGCACATTTAAAAAATATGTTTCTGCTTATATTGTCAAAAAAATGAAGTTTTCTTACCACACACCTTCAATACATCAACTAACTGGGAATGAAAAAGGACTATGACTTACATAAATAAATAAAAGTTATAAAATTCAAACAGATTCTTGGTTTATTCTCTGTTTATAAGTATACCTAACTTTCAACTAACTAAAATATTTCATTTTTAATTTGTTGTGCTTAGAATTGAATAAGAGTATGTGTGCATTCTCTCTCTGTGTAAATGATAATTCTCTTTGTGTGTTTCACTGACTGTGACATAAATAACTGAAGCAATGAATTACAGACATGCAGAATATACACTGATACTCAGTTTAGTTGTAAAAGAAGAACTAAAGTATATCTGCATAAATTTACACAAATAATAAGCCATCAAATGCATATTTAAAGAGAAAATGAAGATGAGTCTTTTGCATTCCTTCTATTATGCCTGAAGTTAAAATGAAAACTATGCAAGATATTTAGCTTATTCTTGTCTTTTGTATTAAAATAAAAGCACTGAAGAAATTTTACCTTTTATTTATTTCTAACTTTTGCTATCCATTTTGCCTTTCTTATTGGTGTAGATTTAGCATATTTTTTCTTGTACTTTGAAGAAAAGTTTCACTGGTTTCTTTCTCTTTTTGTTTTTTGTTTTGTTTTGTTTTGTTTGTTTGTTTTTTAAGACAAGGTTTCTCTGTATAGCTCTGACTGTCCTGTAACTCACTCTGTAGACCAGGTTGACCTCAAACTCAGAAGTCTGCCTACCTCTGCCTCCCACATGCTGGAATTAAGGGTGTGTACCACCACTGTCTGGCTGATTTATTATGCAGGTATTTAAAACAAATTGATTTTGTGATTTTTATGTGATAATTCAAAACTATATTATGAAATATATGATGCTTACAACAACAACAGTATTAAAGTAGACAGAAACATTTAGTTTTCTGCAAGTAAAATGAAGCTCATACCTTAGTTTGCAGGTCAATATAGAGGTATTTTAATCCAGTAATATGACTGTACTGGCAAGAGATCACATCCATACACCTTCTAGGTCTGTGGTCTGGCTGGAAGGACACAACTTTAATCCTTCTGGCTGGAATAGACATGACATTGGTATAAACCTTTAATCCCAAACAATGAAGATGTATAAAGACATGTTTGAAAGTAACCTCTAATTGAGGTGGAGATTTGGTGATGAATCAGAGAAATACTTGACAGAATGAGTCAGAAAAAGGATTTGCCCAACTCTCAAGAGAACAGACAGGAAAGAGTCCTGCTTAAGAGCAGTGTAGATTGTGACAGAAGGCTGTTATACTGGGACAGCTTTAAAGACACAGGTTGTAGGTGAAGACAGAATGAGACAGAAAATCCAAAGAAGTCAGACTATTTAGGACAGATTGTCAAAGTTATCTTGACGACTAGCAGAGCAGTTTACTCAGAAGCCAAGAGAAGCCAGTTTGAATCCTTCAGCTTAGAGAGGGGTTTGGGCCAGAACAGATGAGTTGAACTAGAGGTAGAAAGGTTGAGTTTATTCAGTAATAACTAGTGGAGGCTGAAAATATTCTATACCTAGATTAGATTGTACAGTCTAGATTCTTTCAGGCTTAGGACTAGGTATAGTTAAATAGAAGTGCTCTGGACTTAGACCAAGCTATTTAGTCACACAGCTTGGGCACAGCTCTCATTACATCATCTGAGGAAATAAAAATGCCACTTACAGGACCCAAAAAAAGCAAATGTTTCAAAAGTGAAAAAGAAATATTGATAGATTTCATATTAAAAGATAGAAGATAAAAATATATTAAAAATTTGTTGAGCCTCAGTATGGGAAAAGAAATAACTACATTAATAGAAGGTCAGCTATTATGAACAGTAGAAAAGTCAGACTGAGCTTCTAGTATGTACAATTTATCTGAGTAGGTTACTGCCTATTCTGTCACCACTGTGAATTACAAAACAAACAAACAAAAACAACATGCAACATGGGATATCAGAAATATCTTGTTAATACATGAATATTGGGAGATGCCACAGATTAGAATAACTAATAAGTTTCGAAGAATCATACCTCTGATCATTCTCTAAACTCAGCTTTTGCTGTAAGCAAAACCAATACAAGCATCCATGGGAAAAGCAGTGCATGATTCCAAGAATCAATGATATTTTTCCATGTGGAATTTCCCAAGGAACTTTCTGAAACCTAATTTTAGAATTTTCTTCAGAAATTTTCCTCTTACACTATATACATATCAGAAGTAACAGGGAGAGAAGATTGAGTAGAGTGAGTAAAAAGATTTGACAGTAAAATACTTTGTTTGGATATTATAATGGTTGATACAAACCACCACATATCTGTCTAATTGCATGACATGTACAAATAAAAATATAGAATGCTAAGACATTCAGTTATTGTGTCAAATATCGGGCTCTGGTAGGAAATCAGATTGGAAGGAAATTGAACATGTGAAGGGACTGATTCTGAATTTTCTATTCATTTTTGCTCTGAATCTAATGAACTCTCAAAGAGTGTACTTTCAAAAATTATTTTTAATTAGATATTTTTTATTTACATGTCATATGATATCTTCTTTCCCAGTTTCCCCTCTGGAAAGAAAAAAGAAAAACAACCCTGTTCATTCTCCTCTCACCCTGCTCACAAACTCACCCTCTCCTGCTTCCTGGTTCTGGCATTCTCCTACACTGGGGCATAGAACATTCACAGGACCAAGGGCCTCTCTTCCCATTGATGACCGACTTGACCATCCTCTGCTATACATATGCTGCTGGAGCATTAATCTCACCATGTGTACTCTTTGGTTGGTGGATCTAGAGAATAGCATCCTGAGTGAGATAGTCCAATCATAAAAGAACACACATGGTATGCACTCACTGATAAGTGGATATTAGCCCAGAAGCTCGAAATAACCAAGATTCAATCTACAAACCACATGACACTCAAGAAGAAGGAAGACCAAAGTGTGGTTACTCTGAACTTTCTTTAGAAGAGGAAACAAATTACCCTTGGAAGGGAGTTGCAGAGACAAAGTATGAAGCAGAGACTGAAGGAAGGATAATCCAGAGACTGCTCCACCTGGGAATCCTTCCCATATTCAATCATCAAATCCAGACACTATTGTGGATGCCAGCAAGTGCTGGCTGACAGGAGCCTGATATAGCTGTCTCCTGAGAGGCTCTAACAGCGTCTGACTAATACAGAAGTAGAGGCTTACAGCCAATCATTGGACTGAGTACAAGGTCCCTAATGAAGGAGTTAGAGAAAGGACCCTATGAGCTGAAGGGTTTGCAGACCCATAGGAGGAACAACAACATGAGCTAACCAGAACCCTCAGAGCTCCCAGGGACTAAACCACCAACAAAAGAGTACACATGGAGGGATGCATGACTCCACCTGCATAGGAAGCAGAGGATGGCCAAGCTGGTCATCAGTGGAAGGAGAGGCCCTTGGTCCTGTGAAGGCTTTATGCCCCAGTGGAGGGGAATGCCAGGGCCAGAGGGTGAGTTTGTGAGCAGCTGGAGGGGGAAGGGAACAGGGTTTTTCTTAGTTTTTTTTTTTTTTCTTTTTTGGAAGGGAAATCAGGAAAAGGGATATCATTTGAAATGTAAATAAAGAAAATGTCTAATTTAGAAAAATGAATGGATAAATGGGACTTCTTTAATTTGCAATGCTTTTGAAAGGCAAAGGAGACTGTCAATAGGACAAAATGGCAACCAACAGATTGGGAAATTACCTATACTACATCTGATACAGTGCTAATATCCAATGTATACAAAGAACTCAAGAAATTAGACTCCAGAGAACTAAATAACCCTATTAAATATGGGGAACAGAGCTAAACAGAGAATTATCATCTAAGGAAACATGGATGGCTGAGAAGCACCTAAAGAAATGTTCAGTATCCTTAATCATCACAGAAATGCAAATCAAAACAACCTTGTGATTCTACCTCACACCAGTCAGAATGGCTAAGATCAAAACTTCAGGTGACAACAGATGCTGAGACTATGAGGAGAAAAAGGAACATTCCTTCATTTTTTGGTGTGATTGCAAGCTAGTACAACTACTCTGGAAATCTGTCTGGCAGTTCCTCAGAAAAGTGGACATAGTACTCTCTGAGAACCCAGCTATACCACTCATGGTCATATACCAAAAAGATGCTCTACCATGTAATAAGGATATATGCTTCACTATGTTCTTAGCAGCCTTATTTATAATAGCCACAAGATGGAAACAATCCAGATGTCCCTCAACAGAGGAGTGGATATAGAAAATGTGGTACATTTACACAATGGAATACTAGACAGCTATTGAAAACAATGAGTTCATGAAATTCTTAGATAAATGGATGGATCTAGAAAATATCTTCCTGCCTGAGGTAACCTAGTCACAAAAGAACACACAAGGTATGCAGTCACTGGTTAGTGGATATTACCTCAAAAGGTCAGAATAGCAAAGATAAAATTCAGAGGCCATATCAAGCTCAAGAATAAGGAATACCAAACTGTGGATTCTTCAGTTCTTCTTAGAAAGGGGAGAAAATACTCAAAGCAGGAAATATGGAGACAAAGTGTGGATCAGAGACTGAAAGAAAGACCATCCAAAGACTGCCTGACCTACAGATCCATCCCATATGCAGTCACCAAGGCTGGATACTATTATGGATTCTAGGAAGTTCTTGCTGACAGGAGCCAGAGATGGTTGTTTCTTGAGAGACTCTGCTAGAGCCTGACACATACAGATGAGGATTCTTGCAGCCAACCATTGGACTGAGAGTGGTGTCCCTGATGGAGGGGTCAGAGAAGAGACTGAAGAAGCTGAGGGAGTTTGAAGCCCAATAGGGAGAGCAATAGTGTCAACTGGCCAGACCCCCAGAGCTCCCCAAGAATAGACCACCAATTAAAGAGTACACATGGAAGGACCCATGGCTCCAGTTGCATATGTGGCAGAGGATGGCCTCGTTGGACATCAGTGGGGGATGAGCAGCTCTTGGTCCTCTAGGGGTTCGATGCCCCAGTATAGGGGAAATGCCAGGGCAGGAAGTCAGGAATGAGGGGGTGGGTGGGAATACCATCATAGAGGCATGAGAAGGGAGAATGGGATGGGGGTTTCTGGAAGAGAGACCTTGAAATGGGAATAAAATTTGAAAATTTAAAAAAAATAAGTCTGTATCTGAAAGGCAATGCAACACGTATGCTTTTCTTATCAGGATTATCAATATTTCTTTACCATTAAAGGACATAATATTATGGTAAAATTATAAGCTAATGAGATCATGTGCTCTAGATTCCCCCACCATTCACATACCCAGAGTCAGTTTGGCTCCTAGGAGGTCTGCCACAGCGCAGCTCACAGATCTGCTTCTCCAGACTCCCTCCCACATTCAGAGCTAGCCTGACCCATGGAGGGGAAACACAACTAGACTCACAGAACAGACAGGCTACAGTGAGAGGAAGCAAGGCCAGTTAATGCTAGAGAGATTGAGATGGCAAGAGGCAAGTACAAGAACAATAATCACAAAAAAACAATGCTATTTAGCAACATCTGAGCCCAGTACTTCCAACACAGCAAGTCCGGATACCCCAACATACCTGAAAATCAAGGTTCAGATATAAAATCCCATCTCAAGTAGATGATAGATGACTTTATGAAGGACATAAATAACTCCCTTAAAGAAATACAGGAGAACACAGGTAAACAGCTAGAAGCCTCCAATAAGGAAACACTTATATCATTTAAAGAAATACAGGAAAACACAAACAGGAAAAGGAATTGAGCAAAACCATTCAAGATCTAAAAATGGAAATAGAAATATTAAGGAAATCACAAAGGGAGAAAATTCTGGAGATGGAA
>JADRCC010146460.1:0-15361 GCA_019843855.1 Hylomyscus alleni
TTGGAATCTTTTCTATAAAATAACTATACTGATGCAGGAGAGAAAGTGAGAAAGGAAAACCTTTTCTCTCCTTAGTTCTGGCAAAATCTGTCACTGTATTCATTTCCTTTACTTATAATTTCTGTCTTCCAGGTCTCTCAAGAACAGAACAAGTCATGGACCTCATACTCTTTTTCTATCAACATGAGACTTATAGGCATTTATGACTGAGTTCTTGGTGACTGTCCTGGCTTACTATCCTGAGAACTAGGAAGAGTGACTGAGTGGGAAAGAAAGGAGGTTTTTTCACAGTGTGGCTCATTCTTATAATCTCAGCACCTAGGAAGCAAGAGGATTGCTAGCCTATCAAAACAATGAGATCCAAAGTCAGAGGGAGACCCGGTCTCAAGAGAATAAGGTGAAGAGTGACAGCTAATAACTGACATCCTCCTATGATCCTCAGAACTCCACACATGTGCACATAGGCACGTGCATCTGTATCCACATGTACATATACCAACAATCCCACACATAAACTTATAAAAAGAAATAAACTCTGTGTGGGTGTGTGTGCACACGCACGCGAGTGCGTGCATGTGATGTATGCTAAAATTACATTTTACAAATGGCTAGGGCTGGAGTGGATACAGGTAAAGCAATCAGCACTTTCAAGCTTGACTATTAGGAACACAATTTGGTTTGATTAAGAAAACAAGTTCGCTCTATTAGCCGAAGCTTAGCAAACACCCTGTTGTCAGCATTTCAACTCTCTGATCTGTAGCCAACAGAAAAGTGTGTGCGTCAGGAAAGGAGTTATAAAGAGATGACCACAGTGGTAAGTGCGGATGATAGGATTAATCCTAAGAGTTCAAATCTCTGCCCGTAGAGCACTGGATGAATTAGTGACAATATAGCCAGATTGGGAAACTTTGGCTCATTTACTTGCCAAACAAACGGTACGGTTAAGATATCTGAGGAGAAGGGGCCACCAACACCCCCTGCTTGTTATTTCTAATGGAGGGAAGATGTGGCTTCACACAAAGCCTTTGAACATTTGATCTTTCCAAATCATACAACTCAGGTAACTGCAAGGTTTTATGTTAAAGCCCTCTACCTTCAGCATTGCCCTCCTGGGACTCATATTATCCTGTGCACCTCTTGTATCCTCCACAGATGTTTTAAGTTCATTCCCTTAAAAAAAAAAAAAAAGACAGGATCTCCAAGGTCTCTGGACATTCTTCTTTCTGATCACATCTTCTTTTCTGACCTGCACACATTCAAGCAAGCCTTACAGTCTTATTGATTCCTCATATGCCTCATATGTATCAGAACCTCATCAGACCCGTTGTGCTTTATGTTAAAGGACTTGCTCAATTTCAGTGTTAAGAATTATCATCTGTTCCTCTTTTTCCACAACCTGGCCAGCATCTGCTGTCACCTGAGTTTTTTATTCTAGCCAACCTGACTGGTGTGAGGTGGAATCTCAGGGTTGTTTTGATTTGCATTTCCCTGATGACTAAGGATGTTGAACATTTCCATAGGTGCTTCTCAGCCATTCAGTATTCCTCAGTTGAGAATTCTTTGTTTAGCTCTGTACCCCATATTTTGATAGGGTTTGGTGGTATCCCAGGAAATTGGACATAATGCTACCAGAGGACCCAGCTATACCACTCCTGGGCATATACCCAGAAGATGCTCCAACATGTAATAAGGACACATGCTCCACTATGTTCATAGCAGCCTTATTTAGAATAGCCAGAAGATAGAAACAACCCAGATGTCCCTCAACAGAGGAATGGATACAGGAAATGTACATTTATATAATGGAGTACTACTCAGCTATTAAAAACAATGAATTTATGAAATTCTTAGGGAAATGGGAGGATCTGGAGAATATCATCCTGAGTGAGGTAACCCAATCACAAAAAAACACACATGGTATGCACTCTCTGATAAGTGGATATTAGCCCAGAAGGTCCGAATACACAAAATACAATCCACAAACCACCAGAAACTCAAGAAGGAGGAAGATCAATGTGTGGATACTTCCATCCTTCTTAGAAGGGAGGACAAAACACCCATGGAAGGGATTGCAGAGACAAACTATGGAGCAGAGACTGAAGGAAAGGCAATCCAGACACTACTCCACCTGGGAATCCTTCCCATATTCAATCATCAAATCCAGACACTATTGTGGATGCCAGCAAGTGCTGGCTGACAGGAGCCTGATATAGCTGTCTCCTGAGAGGCTCTGACAGTGCACGACTAATACAGAAGTAGAGACTCACAGCCATCCATTGGACTGAGCACAGGGTCCCCAATAAAGGAGCTAGAGAAAGAACCCAAGGAGCTGAAGGGTTTGCAGCCTCATAGGACGAACAACAATATGAACTAACTAGTACTCTCAGAGCTCCCAGGGACTCAACCACCAACCAAAAAGTACACATGGTGGGACTCATGGCTCCAGCAGCATATGTACAGCAGAGGATGGCCTAGTCGGTCATCAAGGGCAGGAGAGGCCCTTGGTCCTGTGAAGGCTCTATGCCCCAGTGTAGGGGAATGCCAGGGCCAGGAAGCAGGTGAGGGTGAGTTTGTGAACAGGAGTAGTGGGGAAGGAACAGGAGTTTTTTTCAGAGGGGAAACCAGGAAAGGGGAGAACATTTGAAAAGTAAATAAAGAAAATATCTAATAAAAAAAAGGAATGATTGCTCGGCGGTGGTGGTGCACGCCTTTAATCCCAGCACTTGGGAGGCAGAGACAGGCGGATTTCTGAGTTCGAGGCCAGCCTGGTCTACACAGTGAGTTCCAGGACAGCCAGGGCTACACAGAGAAACCCTGTCTCGAAAAACCAAAAAAGGAATTATCATCTGCCAGAATTCTGGGAATCTGAAGCTTGCCGTTACCTGTGGCTGACTGAGGGAGACATTAGGTTTTTTTTTTTTTTTTCCTCTGTCTCTCTTACTAGGTCAAGCTCTCAGCCAACCTTTGGCACCTTTACCTTTAACCAGTTCTCTTGAGACAGACGCTGGTTAATGCTATTTAGTTCTGATGATGTTTGGGGTAACCTCTTGAAGTAAAGAGACCTTTACTCAGGGAACAAGACAAAGGTACTGGAGGTATTGGTTAGTAGTTGGGAAAGCTTCAGATACAAAAGGGCTACTCACTGTGATAGCAGCCAAGGGCTTAACCTTAATGAGGACAGAGACAACATTAATACTACTTAGAGTGGGCCCAGTAGAGGCGGCATGCTTTGGAAGCCTCAGCTAGGATGACACTCTGGCAGTTCTTCCTCAGGGGTATCATGAAGATGAGAAGAATACTATGAAGGAGTAGTATTAGATATTAGATGAGCAGAGAGATAGGAGGATTATTTTATACCAGAACTACCAAGTGGGCACTCATGGAATCATCCACTCTTGAACTGTGAGATTGCCACAGAATCAGTTCTGACAGGGTCCACACAGGCGTGGCATGCTAACAATGTTCACTCACCTCCCTATAGAGCTCTCAAGCTCTCAAGATGTGAGGCCTTACTTTAGGAAGTCAAGGAATTTAATCAGCAGATAGGAAAGGGACCCATTCCCTGCCAGGCATTAATAGAGGGAGAACCCTGAAGCGGAAGAATGTATAATCTATCCTAGAACAGACGCACTCTCATGGAATCTGATCTCTGCTGTCAACCATGGTGGCTCCAACTAAGGCTTTCTTATTGATGTCTCCTTCACTTCTTTCCCTGGGGGCTCTCTGTAAGACTTGAACTCATCCAGAGAGGAAACTCTCTAGGCAGTAAAAATCCAGAGGTCACAAACAATACTACTTCTGACAAAAAAACAATGTGTGACAATACATATGGAATGTTATCAACCAGTGAAGTTTACAGAAGCCTAGAATTCCAGAAAGTGTATTGAGGGTTACCTCATCTGTTGTTTACTGCCCATATGTCAAATCTTACTCTTTAACCTACTGGAGTTCTTTCTAAGTTCATGCATGTGATCTAAAGCTTCTACCAATAAATCACTATTAGCACAGACTATCTAGTTTATCCCAAGGCTTCCAGATAAACAAAGACACTATTGTCAAACAAAAAGTTCAAGGGATAAAGAGACTGCTTTCCAAGAGTCAAAAGCCAAAACGCCAGGCCTCTCTTTGGGTACAATTAATCCTTACGGACTTTCCTTGGACAATGAAGGCTCCGTCTACTTAGAGTCCAAATAAATACCAGAGCTTCCCCAGATTTTTATTGCAGTATTCATTTTGAACCTTTGTGCCTCAGGAAGATGCTCAGAAGATCCCTAGAAGAAACATATTGTCACTGTAAAGTCATGAAGGCTTACATCAAAAATTCTGTGTGGTAATGATATATGGATTTAAAGCAGATACAAGACAGTGATCCTATATGTACAAATTATTTGAGGATCTTTATCTTCAAAGCCAGAGGGATAACAGTTTGGGAGGTTATGCACCAATGTAGTAATGCTTTCTGTCATTCCTGTGGGTGATACAGCACTCAAACTCATGGCAAACTCATGGCATCAGAGCCATGGTAACAACCAATGCTTTAGCTAGTGCCCATGTTCCACCAAGTATGAGACACAAATGAAGATGGACCATCAGATTCCTCTCTTTGTGTATGAAGTGAGTAGTTAAATATGGTGCAGTAACAAATGGTGAAGGACTGAGTGTGTGGAGAGGACCATGTACTCTCTCGGTATTCACTGTGGACTAAATTAGCATTCGCGTGCTTAAGCTGTAACCACTAATGAGATTTGCAGATAAGGCTGAAAGGAGATGATTACTGTTATATCAGGTAAGAAGGGAAGTAAACTAATCCAAACAATTAGTGTCCTAAGAAGAGATGCTGGAGGGCAAACTCAGCTGTTTATCTGCTGGTCATTTCTGGACAATGGCTAGGAGTTTGTGCTTCTAAAAATCAGTCTTCTTCGTAAAAATGATTCCTGTTTTCTAATCAGAGATCAGTATACATCATACTCAAGAAGAATGAAACAGGCCTTCCCATATCTTTCAGTACCAAAGATGTGAGGGATGCAAGCACTCTCTGCAGGATGGTGATGTTATCCTAGTGATGAAAGAATAAAAGGTCCCTTCAGGTTATGACTTCAGCATGTATAGGGATAAGCAGAACTCTACATTACAGACAGGGATATCGGTCGACTTGGAGGAGAGGCCACATAGGAGAACTCTGGGGGCAGACTTTGCCACAACACTAGAAATTTTCCTATTATGGATATGGCTTACTATAGGAAAAATGTGTACTCTGCAGCTAAATATTTCTCTCTGCAAGAAGCATAGACTATTCAGGGCAATCACCTCTTGCAAAGGTACTGAGAATCAGAAGACTATGAGGAAAATCATTTTCATCATCAGAAATTTTTAATTTTGATTTTATAATTGATACCTAACCAAGCACTTTAGTAATTATTGGGTATAGTCATAATTCAATGCATGTGTACAAGGTATAATTATCAAATCAGGAAAATTAGCATTTTTATCTTCCCAAATACTATGATTTATATGTGCAGAGAACCTTTAAACTCAATTTTGCCCAATTGTTTTGATTTGTATAATTCACTACTGTAGATTTTAGCTCTTCAGTCATTCTTCAGGGAGGGCTAGAGGAATTCGCTCATAACTGTTTGTTACTCACTCTCTCACTTTCCATCTTCCCTTGCCTTTCTAACCTCTGCTCGTTTCTGGTCTTTTCTCTAGTCCTATGTGATCAGATTTATTGCCTCCCCCAAATGAATGAAATCATGCAACATTTGTCTTTATATTTGGCTTATTTTGTGGAACATAATGTTTTCCATTTGGATCAATGCTGCTGCATGTGACAAGAAGCCATCCTTTAAATTGATGAATCATATTCAATTGTTTATATGTACCATACTCTTGAGAGCTTGTTGTATGACAGAAGGTGACCATGGCATTAATGTCAGGGTCTAACAGCTAAATCCTCTTACTTTCATCTTTTCCTTATCTATTCTTGGGGTCTTCAAGGCTTTAGCAAGCCAAACACATTGTTTGTTCCACCTTAAGGGACAAGGCAAAAAGCAACTTGGGGATTTATAAGGCTCTTGTCCAGCTGGTATTGACTTTCAGCTGGATTCCATAGCTGATTAGAGCCAGCGAGCATTTAAGGTCACATATTTAGTCTTATTAAAAACCTTGCATTTTTGAAACACAGATCTAGAAATCACACAGATATACACAGACACACACACACAGAGGGAGGGAGGGAGACAGACAGACAGACAGATAGAGATGCATCCAAGTAGAAGGAACACAGAAACATGGAAGTCGAGGTTAATGGTGTAAATGAAGATGACCCAACACACAGTGTTTCCCAAGGAAAGAGAGTCCACCTTCTCTGTGCAGCTCAGAGATGATTTTATAATCTCCTTTCTGCACAGCTATAACACAAAACCTATTCCTTTGCTATTACTAAATTAGCCTCATAGCCACAGTAATCTCTTTCTTAAATCACTGAAGTTCATTTTGACCTCATTGAAACAACTGTTTTGTTGCACAAAGGATGCAAATTCATGGAAAATTCAATTACTGTTTCCTTCCACTCCTGCATCCACACTCCCTGCTTATTTCTGTATTAAATTATCCTACTCATAGAATCCCACTCTGTAAATCTCCAAGCATTTGTCTCAGCATTGGTAAGAAAGCAAATAAAAAATAAAGAGTATTGGGCCTGGATAGATGACTCAGTGGTTAACAGCACTGACTGCTCCTCCAGAGGTCCTGAGTTCAATTCCCAGCAACCACATGGTGGCTTACAACCATCTGTAATGGGATCCAGTGCCCTCTTTTGACATGTCTGAAACCAGCTACAGTGTACTCAAATACATAAAATAAATAAATAAATAAATCTGTAAAATAAAAATAAAGAAGTATGGCCCTAGGCCATGGGATCACAGAATAGTGGGGACAAGTACATTCTTTTGCTCCTCCATCCACAACACCACACCCCAGCCCACACCCATTCAGTCTCAAGCACACATTTTCTTGGAATACCCAATGAAGCCAAAGCTGGGTGGTGGTGGCACATGTCTTTAATCCCAGAACTTGGGAGGCAGATGGATCTTTATGAGCTGGAGGCCAGTCCAATCTATAGAACTAGCTCCAGGACAGACAGACCTACAGAGAAATCCTGTCTCAGAAAACAACAACAAACAAACAAACAAAAACAGAAAAGCATCCCTCGCTCCAAAAATAAACCAAAACCAACCAACCAGACAAACAAACAATGAAACCAAAAAGACGAATTAAGTTATGCATTTTCTGTGGGTATACAAAAGGAAGCTGGAGGACAGTTGATTGAGGTACAGATGGCTTTATTGCCTTTCCAGTCGTTCTTTATTCCATGCCCCAGCCATAGAAGGTGAAGGTATCTAGAGAGCCCCTTCTGAAACAGAGGGCAAACTAAACCCTAGAGAATATTGGAGTTCAAAGACCTGGGGATGCTCAAAGACAAAAATAGGTTCCAGGGCACTGGTGGAGCATGCCTTTAATCCCAGCACTTGGAAGGCAGAGGCAGGCAGATTTCTGAGTTCAAGGCCAGCCTGGTCTACAGAGTGAGTTCCAGGACAGCCAGAGCTACACAGAGAAACCTGTCTCCAAAAACTAAAACCAAAACCAAACAAAACAAAAAGTGACAGTTTTCACCTCTAGCATGTGGTGATAGATGTCTGAAATCTATGAAGGCCAGTTACTTAGACACACACACAAGCACAATATATGCATAAAAGCTCACATCACAGCACTGCCATGCTCAATTCTGGAGTTCACCGGGCCCACTGAGAAAGTGGGATACTGAGGCAAGGTTACTGCTCCGAGGTGCAGCTCTCTAATTCAAAAAAGAGAACTATGATTTCTGCTCAGCCCTTATTGGGGGATTTTAGGAAATCAGCATTAGTGGGAAAGACGTGGTGACATCCTCAGGGACAACTAGCTCGTACTTCCTTTCAGAACTATGTGATGAGCTAGGAAGATCAGAATCCTTAACAGCTACCCGCTGAGGTCTCTCTATTCAGCATATAAGCTAACTAGCAACACAGGCTTCTCTAAGTCTGCCTTTGCCCACTCTTAGACTACAGAAAGGATCTCAACCAAAACTCCTTATATGTCTTGGAGGTGTGGCTGGCTCAGTTGGACCCTGTGTGCCTGACAAGCATGCGACCCTGGGCTCCATTCTCATCCCCACGCGGAAAGTTTGCTCTATTTTGGATGTTGATGGTTTCCGTGTTCGTACTACTCTGACGTTATCCGGATCTTTCTTTTCTTCATGTTTGTTATTGCTGGGTCTTTCAGCCTTGTCTGAAAATGTCAAAATCAAGGCCATGCTTCAGTTTACCGAGTACAAGAGGAATGATAATAGCAATGAGAGTGACTCAGCGCACTGAAGACATGGCATTGCAAATGCTTTCAGTTTATTTCACTAAGCTAAAGCTGACATTTGTTTCCACCCCTATAGTAGCCTCCTTGGTTTGAAGAAGAAAACATATCACAACAAACAATTTGATATGGTTACCATAAGGTGCTTACTATACAAGTTTGCTCTATACATGCATCCTTGTGCAAAGTGTATACAATGCATATCTCTGTATGTCAGGATATAGTACCTCAGGGCCTTCTGGATGCCTATACTATACTAGCTGTTCTCCTATACTAGCTGTTCTATCCAATTTGAAACTTTGGCTTTTAATCAAAGGATATAATTAAATGTATATCAGTAATTTGTAATATATGATACAAACCATAGGCACAGTTCAATTATAAGGCACAGACTGGTGTAAGCAGCACTTGGTTTAAATAACAGACATTTTGCAACTTACAGACCTTCTCTGTGGCCTTTCCCAAACACAGAGTGTGCCTATACATGTGCCATCTTCTTTTTACCCCTCTATGCCTTTGCCCCCTCTTAAATGGTGTCATAGGAGGCTATACTCTATTCCCGTTGACACACTACTTTTCACTCTAGTGAAAGTCATTTATCTTGGTGCTAACAGCAGTAATTTCTTCAGTCTTATTGCTGCTCATGAATGTTTCAGAACAATTACATTCTAATGGCAGGTAATATAGTCCTTGTCACAGTCTGTGGCACACTGACACTCTGAACACTCTGAAGAAAACAACATGTGAGGGTGAATTTGCATTTTGATTTTTTCCTATACACATATAACTATATACATTTTGACAAAAATACTTGAGAGCCACAGAGTAATTATTATTTCCTCCATTCAGCTCATTTGTGTCATTTGAGGTTGCACAGGAAGTAATGCGTGTGGCACTTCACCACAGTGCTGAGCAATGTGATGATCAAGATAGCTACAGAGCGACTCCAGGCTGGTCAGTACATAATATGAGGACACTGGACAAAGGGATGATTCACTTCCTGGATATGATGAGCCATAATGAAAACTCATCTTGCTACCTAGAATGACACTCAATTTAACATTGTATTTTTTCTAGAACCTTCCATTTCATATTTTTTCAGTTGACTGCAGCTTACTGAAACCATGGAAAGGAAAACTGCTGATAGAAAAACTGTTAAAGAACCACTTTGTCAAATGCTGCATTAGATAATTATTTTGATGGATATATTGAATCTTAAAAGTAATTCAGAGAGAACTGACATTTTATAGTATCGTTGCCCAACTAATGTTCAAAGGATTTCTCTCTGTTCATGGACATCAACATTCGTATCCGTGTTTGTTTGCCAGAGGCTATAAGTGTAAGAACAAGGTGTTCCTGGGGTCAGTTTCTTCACTAGGCTCTGAGGAAAAATCATCTTATGCCTCTGGGCTAAATTTTGGCCACTGTTTGTTTGTGTCCAAATTTTCCAAGCTGGACTTGCCATACTTCCAGATTTACCTAATTCCAACTTGCACCTATATCTTAAGTTGATTTTTTTTTTACATTAGCACCCCAATTTTGAGTAGCAAATTTTGTTTTAGTTTGCTTGGTCTGCTGTAACAAAGCTCTACCACTGAGTAGGGAAAAGACATGAGTTGATCATCTTGGAGTCCAGGAGGCTCGAAATTTTACGAAATGTTAGCAGGGTGGGTTTCTTCTGGGTTGTGGATGAGAATTGGTTTTGCTTCTTGCTCCTTGTTTTATACATAGATAGCTATTTATCCCTATGATCTTTCCTTCGAGTTTGTCTGTCTCTGGGTTCCAATCCTTAATCTTTAAAGACTCTAGGGTCAATTCTAATTAGATCCCCTGAAGTAATTAGAGCTAAATTGATTCTGTTTCCAAAAGGGCTCATTCTGAGGAACTAAGAAAGACCCTTGCCATAAGCAAAAGCACTACTCAACTTCAACTGTAGTATCTCTGAACCATTTTATCACCTTTTACATTATATTTACTTTGTGGTTTTGCATCAATCATCAATTTATTATCTCCCAGCTCTGAGTGCATACTCTATGAAAACACTAAATTAAGCATCTTTTTTTTTTTCATGGATGATATTAAACTGCCCCAGTAGAGGGCAGTGGAGGGACACAGAAAGAAGATGAGATTGTCTTCCTTTTCTAGCAGTAGCAGGGTGAGTCTGTGATGAAGATTTGCAGCTATTTGATGTCCACACAGCCACTGGTCCAGAACAGAGGATCCCTCATGGCAACATGGTAATGTCTGTGTGAAAGTAATTAGCAGCCCTTTCAGCAGACAAACAAGAGAACAGCAGACTGTTAATTTCGAGCCCCCCTAAGAGCTGTTTTTTCAGTTGTCCCCACGGGGATCAGCTGTACTTTGGTTCATACAGCTTCTCTGCCAGAATTATGCCTTGTACCATAAGGGATCTAATCTCCCACAGTGTATTTCCTTCCTTCTATCCTCCAGCACTAAGGGATCATTTAATAGTTTCTTACAGCTCATTATGTGATCATAGCTTAATTATATGAGTAAAAAGGTACCCTGATTAATCTGAGACATATGCCTGATTAGGCCCACCTCTATTTTTGATACTTTGGTTAGAATACATTAATCATTTTTCATTACTTTTTTTTTGACACAAGGGTTTCTCTGTGTATCCCTGGCTGTCCTGGAACTCACTCTGTAGACCAGGCTGACCTTGAACTCAGAAATCAGCCTGCCTCTGCCTCCCAAGTGCTGGAATTAAAGGCTTGTGCCACCACTGCCGGGCTCTTCATTACCTTTAAAACTAAAAATAGGGTTTCAAGTTACATATGTATGTAAATATATGTATTCACATATAATCATTTATGTAAATGTGTGTATATATGCAAACACATACATTCATTCATATATATTTTGGTTTTAGTCCAGTGCTAGGATTTGAACCCAGGTCCTTGTACATAGTAGGCAACACTACCACTGAACTACATCCCCAATTGAGAAAACATACTTTAAGAACTTAAATGTAGAATATTTTTGTTATAGCATAGTCAATAACAACAGTATGAGTAATAACAAATTTGTTTTTCCTCTGCAACTGTATATTTCTATTAATCTTCTCATTCACTGAATTAAGATGTACAAAAGAATTGTCATCCAGGCAGTAGTGGTGCATGCCTTTAATCCCAGCACTTGGCACTTGGGAGGCAGAGACAGGCAGATTTCTGAGTTTGAGGCCAGCCTGGTCTACAGAGTGAGTTCTAAGACAGCTAGGACTACACAGAGAAATCTTTGTGTATCCCAAAAAAAAAAAAGAAAGAAAGAAAAGAAAAGAAAAAAAGAAAAAAAAAAGAAAAGAAAAAAGAAAAAAGAAAAAATTGTCAAAGGGAGCTATGCCTCAGTTTGTGGAGAATATAGTTTCACTTCTTAGGGATATGAAAAGCTTAAAATTTAAAGGTAGCTTGAGATTTGTCACTATTTATTATTTATTATTGCTTGAGATGATCTCTATGTTATATTTGGCTAACATAGTGGGTTTTGATATGATTTTGTTAATGATCAACCTTTGGCCATTATATATCCTTTTATCTGCATGTTAATGAATTTTCCAGCTAATAATTCTCACCATCAGTTTTCATCTATTTCCCTGAGTTTGACTGACCTGGTCTCCTGTCTTCATTTGTCTGGAATATGAATATTGTCATTTTTACTATATGCTACAAATGTAAATTGAGTCTTCTTTCCTGGGTCATTTGGTTTTCTTTAAGATTTGATGAGCTCATTGATTTTTTTAAATGACTATAGAAATATTTTCTTTTTATTTGTTTATTTTACCTCCATATTTTATCCCACCCACCCACCCTCCTACAGCACCATATCCAATACCTCCTCCCCACACCCCTGTCTCCACATGGATGTTTCCACCTCCGCCCCAATCCAACTGACCTCTAAACATCCTGAGGCCTCTAGTCTCTTGAGGGTTAGGTGCATCATCTCTGAATAACTCAGACTCAGCAGTCCTCTACTGTATGTGTGTTTGGAGGCCTCATATCATCTGGTGTCTGCTGCCTGGTTGGTGGCCCAGTCTTTGAGAGATCTTGGGGGTCCAGAGTAATTGAGACTGCTGGTTCTCCTACACGATCAATCGTCCTTCTCCTAATTCCAAAACAAGGGTCAACTCTTTCTGTCCATTGGTTGGGTACAAATATCTGCATCTGATTCTTTCAGCTGCTTGTTGGGTCTTCCAAAGTACAGTCATACTAGGTCCCTTTTTGTGAGTACTCCATAGTCTCAGTAATAGTGTCAGGCCTTGGGGCCTCCTCTTGAGCTGGATTAAGTTTGGGCCTGTCCCTAAATCTTGTTTTCCTCAGGCTTCTCTCCATTTCCATCACTGTAATTCAGATAAGAACAGTTAAGGGTCAGAACTGTGACTGTGGGATGGCAACCCCATCCCTCACTTGATGACCTGTCTTCCTGCTGGAGGTGGGCTCTATAAGTTCACTCTCCCTACTATTAGGCATTTCATCTAAGGTCCTTCACTTTGAGTCCTCAGAGTCTTTCACCTCCAAGATCTCTGATGTGTTTTGGAGGGTCCCCCAACCTCCTATCTCCCAAGGTAGCCTGTTTCCATTCTTTCTGCTGGCACTCAGAGCTTCAGTCCTTTTCCCTCACCCAATATTACATTGGTTCCGCTCTCACACCCTATCCACTTCCCCTCCCAGTTCTTTTCTCCACAAAGTGAGACTGAGGGGTCCTTATTTGGGCCCTTCAGCTTGGGTATTCTGTACTTTTTTTTTTCTTTCTTTGGCTAATATCCACTTTTTTCTTTTTTTGGGGGGGTTTTTCGAGACAGGTCTCTGTGTAGCCCTGGCTGTACTCACTCTGTAGACCAGGCTGGCCTCGAACTCAGAAATCCCCCTGCCTCTGCCTCCCAAGTGCTGGGATTAAACAGCTCATAGTTCTATATTTTCCTGAGTCACCTAAGCTGTATTTCTAAAATATCTGCCATTCCACTTAAAGTCTGAAATAATTGGATAAATGTTACACATGTTCTTTTTATTACAGTGAAAGACTGCACTTATAAAATCTAAATGGAATATGAACATGCTTATGAAAATGGATATGCATAATCTTCAGTCATCTTTCAAAAGATGGAGCTGTCTTTTAACCCTCAGTCAGGTTGGTGACACAAAGGAGAAGCCCTATATTTTGGAAGTAACTGTAAAAGACAGTTTCCCCTGGGCTACAGTCACCATAAATTGGGTGTTTGACATGCTGTGTGCCTGAACTTGCTCTTTGTCAAATGCATATTCCTTTGCTTTGACAGTTAATTTTTATAATAATATAGACCAGGCACTGGCACAAAATAGTCCTTGTATTCCATTGTGTTGAATATAGGGACCAACTCAGGAGGAATAAATGGCATTTAAATCTACAGACTTCCAATCAGGTGACATGTGATATCATTTACTCACCCCATTCTTTTGCTCTTATTTAATTAAATTACTTTCTACTCAAAGACAAACTTATACGTATTATTGATTTTTGCAATAAATACATATTTTGAGATGGTATTAACTTTACTGGTTATTTTCATTGAAGTATAATTTCAAATCCATACATTTTTCTCTTCTGCAAACAGTGCACATAAATAGCACTGTTGTGCCCAGATTTTAAAAACACCAAAGAGACCACCAGGAGCCACAACTCCAATACAAGCACATGAGTCTTTATTCAAGCTTGAGCTTGGGTCACAAACCCTCCCTGCGCAACAGGTTAGGAAAGTGACACTCAGCTCTAGGGGCTTAGGGTTTATATTAGTAAAAGTTTGCAAGCTGGGTGTACTGGCTGGTTTTGTGTGTCAACTTGACACAGGCTGGAGTTATCACAGAGAAGGGAGCTTCAGTTGGGGAAGTGCCTCCATGAGGTCCAGCTGTGGAGCATTTTCTCAATTAGTGATCAAGGGGGTAGGGTTCCTTGTGGGTGGTGCCATCCCTGGGCTGGAAGTCTTGGGTTCTATAAGAGAGCAGGTTGAGCAAGCCAGGAGAAGCAAGCCAGTAAGGAACATCCCTCCATGGCCTCCGCATCAGCTCCTGCTTCCTGACCTGCTTGAGTTCCAGTCCTGACTTCCTCTGGTAATCAACAGCAATGTGGAAGTATGCTGAATAAACTCTTTTCTCTCCAACTTGCTTCTTGGTCATGATGCCTGTGCAGGAATAGAAATCCTGACTAAGACACTGGGGCTTTCAAGTCTTGGCATTACATGATTGGATAATGGGTAAAGGAATGTTAACCTTCAAACTGATAGCATTTTTTCAGACCACAAGAGGAGAACACATATCTAAAAAGGGGTATCTTGACCTGGGAAAGACTAATGCTTTCTTAGCCCACTCTGTTGTTATCAGTTAGCTGCAGCTGTTTTGTCTATTTTGCTACTGTCAGGGACATCTTGTGATTTTTCTCAGACCTTAAGGGTGGAGGCCATATTGCTCCAAGGACAGCCACTTAAAATAGAGTTTAGAGGACAAGATGGAATCTGTCCTGCTGTTTTTTGCCTCTTCAGCACCCAACAATCAAGAAAGAACACGTTTTCCAACCTCCAAATTCCTTTATAAGAAAAACATCTCTTTAGAGACAGACAGCAATCACCAGCTGCTTGCCAAGTATCCTTGCCCTTCTCTTGTTCTTCACATCCTGCTTCAAATTTCCCTTTCCCCTCTTTTGCCTAAGATCTAAACCACTTCTGAAGACAATCATCCAGCCAATCTCCCAAGTCAGTCACTCTATGCCTGCCCTTCTAGCTTCTGTGTGGTCTGTATCTTTGTTCCATGCCTCAATCGAAACACATCTCAGCTCTTTTTGCATAGCAGTTTCCTCAGAGATGGAAACATTCCATCCTGCAGGGGAGTTAAAGCCAGAAGACAAACAACCTCAAATAACAAGAGGAAGTTCCTGAAACTGACCAGATTCACAAGGCTTCTCCCTCTCTCCCTCC
>JADRCC010146465.1:0-12899 GCA_019843855.1 Hylomyscus alleni
TTTTTCATTATCTGCATATCAGAAGAGAGATTCAGATTCCATGAGACTAGAGTTATAGATGGTTGTGGGCTACAACATGGGTTCTGAGACTTGAACTTAGGACCTCTGGAAAAGCAGCCAGTGCTCTTAATCACTGACATACATCTCCAACCTGAAGGCATGCTCTTTCTGTCTCTAGTTCTTCAGGGCTTTAATCATGGAAATATTTTGAACTTTGTTGAAGGCCTTTTCTGCTTGGATTTGGATCAGTGATTCTCAATCTTCCTAGTGCTGTGACCCTTTAAAACAGTTCCTCATGTTATACTGACCCTACCCATAAAACTATTTGGTCCTTATTTCAGAGCTGTAATTTTGCTACTGTAAGTATCTATTATGTAGGATATCTGACATGCACCCTCTGTGAAAGAGTCATTTGGTCTTCAATAGGATTGTGACACACAGGCTCAGAAGCACTGATTTAGATGATCATGTGGGTTCTGTCATTGTCTTCTTATGTTTTGAGTTGTACTTATTAACATATTGGGAATGAATTTTGCATCTCTGGATTGAAACCAGTTTGGGCATTGGATGCAATTTTCTTAATATGTTATTGAATTCAATTTGCAAGAATTTTACTGAGAAGTTCAGTATCTGTGTTCATTAGGAAAAGTTGTATAGTTATATCTTCTTTGTTATATCTTTATGTGGTTCCAGTGTCCGAGTGATGTTGGCTCTTAGACTGAATTTGTTACTGTTCATTCCCTTTCTGTTTTATAGAAAGTTTGAGGACATTCAAATGTTTATTTTTCACTTGAACTTTCAGGAGTGGCCGTTTTGCTTTTCAGGGTACCACTAGCCCTTAGGGTATAGTCTAGGGTATGTCTTGATTGTAGAGCCTGATTATGAGGCTGGCACGATAAAGAGTAGAAGGGAAACCTGGAGAAAGAAACATGAGAGACCTTAATGACATATTTGAATTTCTGGACATGGCTTATACCAGAAGCCAAATCATATCCAGGTTTTGCAATCCCCTTTGTTCCTTCAGTAAAATTGGATGTTGGCGCTGTTGTTGTTCATTGGTTTGTTTTGTCTTTAGCAAGCAAAATAATTCAAAATGACGCACCAAAGGACACTGGATTAGAGAAGTTGGGGCATTTAAAAAGAAAATGAATACTGAAGAACAGAGAAAAGATTTCTATCACAGTAAAGTCGATGCTTTTGACTGTACTGGCACAGAAAAGAGTTGAGTATAAAGGCAAAATTGACCTGATGGCTGAAGTTAGTTCAGTGACTGCTTATATTCTGCAGGCTTCAAAGAATCTGTGCACGGAACTTCTACCTGACAGCTGTGCTAGGTACCTGCTCTTTTAATCTTCCAGATACACATTTTACCATTCCGCATGCTGGATTCTTCCCTGGGAGGCTGACCTGCATGAATCACGTCAATCGCTGCTATTTTTGTTCCCTTGGTCTGACTGAGGAGAATTACTAGCAGGAGGCAGAAGGAAGGAGATTGAGTATGGATTCTTTTTCCCTTCTCTAAATGATCACCTATCACCCAGGCTCTCTTAATCCTTCAATGAGGCCACCACTCTTCTCCAGACAGACAACTCTACAAACCCCATGCCTGCCTCTGAACCATAAGGTCTAGGAGTGTCAAGTGCTCAGCCACTGCTAGGCTGCATTACTGTGCTATTTGCATTTCCCTTCATCTATGCTTCATATAAATGACAGCTTTGTAACTAAGCCTTCTTCTGATTATTATCAAGTTACCCATTGCTATTTACTTCTTAGTGGGACTCTGATTAATGTTATGCTCATCAAGGAACCTATAAGGCAGTTCATTCTGGAGAGAAATCTGCTAGGCTGAGCCTATCTTGTTCTTCTTAAATCTTTTGGATCTCCCAATCAAATATTTTTAGCTTCTGCTATACTAAAGAACTTCTTTTTCTTGATTTTGCAGTCATCAATCTTGTCTACCTTCACTGCCCCCAACACACATTGCCATTTTCCTTCCCTCCATTCTATCTCTCTCCCCCCTCTTCTTCTCCCTCTCTTCTCCCTCCTTCCCTCTTTCACTTCCACACATCCCTTACAAACATGCACTTAAAATATTTCTGCATGGAGAAATGCACAGTGTAAATCACATTTTTGTATGATCTAAAATCCTTTAATATATACATATATTTTAAGGGAAACTCAGTAAAAGAATGGACTCTAAGGAAGAGCCAAGAACAGGAAAATGTAGTTTCCCTTTTCTTAATATACCCCAAATCAAACCATGTAATTCTAGTAGATTGTCAGTCAAGGAAGCTTCCACGGAAATAAAGAATCCCTGTTACATC
The DNA here is from genome assembly GCA_019843855.1 of Hylomyscus alleni. Classification (NCBI taxonomy): domain Eukaryota; kingdom Metazoa; phylum Chordata; class Mammalia; order Rodentia; family Muridae; genus Hylomyscus; species Hylomyscus alleni. The sequence goes on from JADRCC010146465.1 coordinate 2,325, forward strand.
CCAGCCTCTAAGTTGAATAAAGAGCTGGGGATATTTGCCTTCATTTGCTGTGTCCATGAAAGATTCGATTTGGGAGACAGTTTGGGTAGTCAGATATGCCTGGAAGTCACTTCACCAGACTTCCATTGAGTGTTTGCAGGGTTTTGGTTCCACATGCCCCACCTCAAAGCATCACTTAGCATGTGTATGTCCCATATAAACAAACAGAACAATGTATAGCAGGATTCAACCTTGATAAAGGAAGATGCTAGTCATGGTGGGGGCCAAGTGTTTAGAAAAAGAGGGTAAAATAAAGGGACAAAGCAAGGCTGCTATGACAAAGCAGTTTTTCTGAGAAATTGAAAACTGGATACTGGAAAGAAAAATATTCTCAGATAAATCAGCTTTTATCTTCATGTCCTTATCAATCAGCAGTTCTCAACCTGAGGTTTGCAACCCCTTTCATAGGCATCACCTAAGACCACTGGAAAACACATGCAAAATTAAAGTTATGAAGTACCAGTAAACTAATCTTATGGTTGGGGGGTCACCACAATATCAGGAACTGTATTAAATGGTCGCAGCTTTAAGAAGGTTGAGAACTGCTGTTATAGAGAGGAAAATCAGCCTTAAGCTAATAGGTTGTCAGTAGTCAAGCTTTCCCTCCATATGGCTTGCTCCCCAATATCCCTGTGTGTGGGTGTGGATGTGGGGGTGTAGGGTGTGTGGGGTATGTATGGAGTCAGTGATAAGATTCAGAAAGAGGAATCGTACATTGCTTTTTTATTTCATTTATTGTTGGCACCAACTCCCCAAGACAGTATAAATATTTTCTACATGAAGACCTCAAGTAAATGGATGCCTAAGAAAGATTTCTTTAAAATAATGATTTCAAAGTAATCAAAAGTGAAAACTCATACACAAAATATAGCAAGAACAAAACCATGAAGCCATGTGGAAGTAGTATTTCTCATTGACAATCAAGTAAAGCCAAATGCATTGCAACAGATGGTATAGAAATCAAATCCTGGTACAGCACAGTATGGGAGCCCATTTAAATTAATCAACTAGAAATTTATTGAACAGTTAGAATTGCACATGAATGAACATACTCCTTAATCCAGTTCTGTATAATATCCAGTTCTGTATAAGAAAGCTATTTTTCATGTTCCAGCTGACAGCCCAAACTGTCTTAGTACTTTTTAATACTTCTTTGAAACTGTGGACATTATATCTGCCACTGAATAAGAAACACATATGACAGAATCATTCCTAAATCCTTATCTAATATTAGTTAAACATATTCAACAGGACCATGTATTATGTATAAAATATAGCACCAGTAGTTGAATTCCTGTGAAACGTTAACCATTTTAACTCAAGTTTGACATGTTTCAGAATGTTTGGGATATGGTCTATTGATTTTTTCAAAAGATGGTACTTCCTGGTAAGCAGCAGCTCTGAGTTGAGAGAGCACTGGACCTGGAGTCAGATGCAATGCAGGTTGTTTCCCTTAAAGATCCTTTCCAGATCAGATGCTGTATACTCTTTTGCTATTAAATCTTAAGGTTTTGATTAAGGCCATTTTTAAATGGTCTCAAGCTGTTCTCATTTTCATTTTATTAGTTTTCTGTTCAAAGACTAGGAAACTTGAACTTGGTGAGAAAGTAACTCCAGAGGAGTCGGGATTTTTGTGTTGGTGTCTTATGTAGCCCTGCAGTCCCGCTCATCTTCTGTTGCTTATTAAATGCTGTCTGTCCCTTACTAGTCTATGGAGAATAATTAGAAGGGCTCTGTAAAGGAGATTCCCAAGAGTAATAGCAGCCTATTCTGCCACAAGACCCAGAGAAAAGCAGCACGCTAGGAGCTAGATCAGTGTGTTTACAAAACTGGCTCAAGTTCCCAAGATTAAATATTTCCTAAATGAGTTCCCTTAATCAAATGTTGCTTTTGTCTTCTGCTTTCCTTGTCTTCTACTCTACATGTGTTCATATCTCTACATCAGTGTCTGACCAGAGGATATCACAAGATAAAACTGCCCCAAAGTGATCTCGACAACCTCCTTTCCAATCTCTTTCTCTTTTATACCTTGTCTCAATTATCTATATCACTATCTCACTGATTTTTGCCAAGCTCAAAATCCTGGGCTCATTTTTCCACTCTTCCTCCTCTCCCCCATTCCTGTCTTGGTTTTGTCCTTTCTATCATGGATTCACTCCTGATGTTATGACTGCTCCAGTGCTCTTGATCAAATGCAAATGTGCTTACAGGGATTCCCTGATTAAAACACTTTAAAGATTCCCTTTCTCTCAACGTCCCTAAATACTTGTGCAATCCAGTCTCCTCCTTCCTCTGAGCTCTCATGTGAACTGTTCAGAATTACCAAAGCACACGATGTCTTCATGCTTATGGCTTCGAATGTGTAATTTCCTCTGCTACTTTCGCAGCTGGAGAGAGTCATTGGGCCTCATGTTTCCCATAGCATTTCCATATACTATTTTTAGGTCTCTTGTCACCCTATCTTATAGCCAAGTTTCACTCGTCTTTCCCCATTAGCCTTCCAGTTCCCTGTTTTGGGAGAAACTAAACAATGTAGAGTAGATTCAGACTCTGCAGCCTCGTAAGTGGAATTTAAGCTTGCTTTGGACCCTGAGACATGGTGCTAGCCTCCTCTTTTTGTCCCAGCCCTCCCCCTGGTGGAGGTGTTAAGAAGCGATTGGAATGGTCACATGGCCAAAGATAAAAGCAAAGCCACTTGGCTGATCCACAACCTGAATAAACATCTGCCTCATGACATTTTTTTTTTTTTAAAAAGTAGATGAAAAACTGGCTAATGAGCATTGGCTTCAGGGAGGCCTGACAGAAGCTTTCTGTCTCGCCCATGTTTTAGCTGGAGAACCCTAATTTCAATCCCCAAGGTTGTAGCTGGGGTGGTGGTGGTTCAAGGCATCCATCCCTGCTGATCTCAAAGAAAACCACACAACTATCAAGCATATGGGCAAAGAAGAATTGATCAGAGATTTTTTTCATGCTTTCTCTTCTGCCTGGAGTGGAGAAAAACCTATTTGCCTTTGGATGATTAAACTACAGAGCACTCAACAACCAAGCACATCCTATGCTAACAGTTCTCATTTATATTAAGATCTAACTCTCCCCACAAAAAGTCTCACAGAGGGTCTTCATCTCTAGCCCAGATCAATAACATGTCAGCATTGCTTGCTGTCCTGCTGTCCTGCGGTTCTGGCTGAAAATAATGGATTCTTTAAATCAGTATTGAGTCACCTATGGGAGACAGCCAAATTTTCAACCCCCACTTCAGATATAAAGTTCTGTAGAGAGAGTAGTAGTATGGGTTGGTCTGATGTTGGTTTCTAAGAAAAGACCTTGATAGTCTGTTTTAAAGGTGTGTATGGGTTGGTTAGATTATCCACCTGTCTGGGAGTAATATCACCTCTAAAACCAACATAGTTTTAGAAAATATGATAGAACATTCTCCTGACCATGGTGAATGTTCTCAGAGACTGTTTATGTATATACCGAGACTTCTAGCAGCAAGAATAGGTCTGAATTTGAAGTGAAAGAAAGGAAATTAATATAGTCATATTTTTCATCAGGAGAAATGATGACCTTAAAATGAAAAACAAGCAGGTCCCACAATATCACTTCATACACACTTCAAAGGCAAGGAAAGATGATCTGCTATCTTAGGCGTCCATCTGGCCGTGTCTTAACTGAAAAAAAGGAATTGAGGGGCTACCAGGGATAACACAAAATAGAACATAATCAGAATCAGAGCTGGTGAGAGTGGTCCCCTGGAGTTCCTAGGTTTCTATGTTCAGGGTAAAGATTATCCTCCCAACAAAACGATCATTGATGACATCATTTACAATGCCTTTGCCCTTCAGCTGGCACTGTACAGGCACTGCTTGGTTCTTCACCACGTCTGTAAAATGTATTGCCACCAGTGGGGAGGTGTAGTTAACCTGTAGGTGCAAGAATAATGAATTCTAAATGCATCAAGTGGGCAGCAAGGATTGGGCAGGGGTGGTGATCAGATACTCAACACAGGTTAGGATTGCATTGGCAAAGGGAACTGTGCAGATTTCATGATGCCAAGTCCCAAATGACCACAGTAACCAACATGCTTTCCCTACTTTGGAGAAATTGTATGACTTATTTATAAGTCTGTGTCAAGATGTCTGACTATCCTCTGGAGGAAACCAATTCTGACTCAGAATGATTTGACTTTTATAGATAGCAGACCATAAATCAAAACCAGAACATCAAGATGCCATACTGTACATGAAGCTGTGCTGGCCCATGAGGAGTAATGAGAGAAACAGGAAAGTGTTATTATTTGGACATTAAATACACTGTTAATAATCTGTGTCTTCCTGGCTTGGCTACGAATTAACCATGTGACTTTAGGTAAGTCCCTTCCCTGTCCTGAGGTCTAGTTTTCTCTTCTGAAGACTGAAGTGCTTAGATGAGACTAGATATAACCATCTTTCAGATTTGTAAAGTTTTGTGGCTGTTAGAAATGTGTGGAGGGAGCTGCCTCTGACCCCAACCCCATTATAGTTTCGAGCTACTCATCTTTTCTTTTGTGTTTTTTTTTTTTTTTTTGAGACAGGGTTTCTTTGTGTAGCCCTGGCTGTCCTGGAACTCACTCTGTAGACCAGGCTGGCCTCAAACTCAGAAATCTGCCTGCCTCTGCCTCCCAAGTGCTGAGATTAAAGGCATGCGCCACCACCGCCCGGCTGGAGCTACTCATCTTACTACCACCATTCCCTATTGCTCTCAAATCCCAGGCAGCCCTTTCTTTGTCTTTGAGCCCTTTGTGACAAAGGAGAAGGAAGGATACAGCTTACGTGAGTCAGTTTGCCATAGTAAGGGTAGTAGCGGAGGTCAAAAGAAGCTGACTCTGGGTAGTAATTGATGGATCGAATGTCGTTTTCATCACCCTCCTGTAAGCAAAAGCAGATGTATGTGGGATGTTGGGTTACAGTCTAGCCTAAAGGAGCTTGTGCTCAGGTGAAATCACTGTATGACTCTCAACTAATTGTCCCAAACCTAATATTAAAACAGGGCAGAGCTCAATTCTGACTTGTCCTCAGAGGAGAATTTCTGGGGTGTGACTATGCCTTTCTGAGTACTTGGCACTGTTCTAGAAAGAGCCTATGATTGTAACTTATCCCCAAAGAATCACAGCATGATACCCTGTCTTGGATTTTGGAGATGAGGCAGGTATAAATTAGAAAACATTACCTAAGTCCTTACTGGAGGTTCACTTCTATAGGAACTCAGATCAGGTATAGAGGAACCTGATGGATAGCCATACACTCTGTAGTGAGCTTACCCAAACTCATGTTTCTGTTTACATTCTCTGTATAGCCTAATTACTGTACAAGGAATTCAGAGAGTAAGCAAGAGGAACCCAATAATGGGAATGATTAAACAGGGCTCCCTTATCACATCACACCAGGTAATAGAGTGCTCATGAACTATGGCTGTTATAAACAGGAGAGCTTTGAGGGCTCAAATGGACAAAGAATGCATCTCTACTAGCCAATTACTCATTAGGACCATGGGATCACTTCTGTCAATATACTGTATCCAATATAATATAATTATTTTTGGTACAAATTGAGCATCCTGTAGTTCATTCTGGTTGTTAACCTATCCTGCTTGATTGCTACAAGTGGGTGTGGATTTGATCAGTGTTCATTATTAAAAAAAAGGATAGAGACTGTTAATGTTTCTATTTTTTTTAAAGAATCATTCTCCATAAAGTTCAGTATATAATAACTTGGAAAATGAACAGCTTACATTAGGGAAATGCAAATAGAAGCTGGCCCAATTAATATGTTAGATTAAGAGCTAGGGATGTGACTCAGTCGCATAGCACTTGCTGCTACTTTAGACTGCATTGGTCTTTATGATTTATTCATATATTCAAAAAAAAACAAATGAATTTTTCTTTAATGACGACCCGTGGGATCAATTCCGTTAGTTTGGAGTCATATTCCACATGTGACTTTATGCACACACACGCACATCTCAACAGAATGGATGTTCTTCCTACCTTGTTCAGCTGGTAAATATGGCCTGACCTTATGAAGCTCATCTTCTTTATTGCCACTTCCCATGTGGAACTGACCTTTCTCTCTTCTGTGTCCCCATAGTACCTTTCATTGTGCCTGTTAATATTTCTTGGCCCCGATTTCACAGTTCCATTTACCCTGATATCTCCAGCAGCTAGTCAAATACCTAGTATATAATAAGTGATTAATAAACACTTGCCGAGTGGGTGAAAGTGGCTGAATGAGTTCTGTCTTTTTCTGTTTTCTAGTCTGAAGACTAGAGTTGTCTGCTTTATTCCTAGTACAGACAAAGACTGTTTTTGCAATGTTTGCAAGACAACTGTCCAAGGCTAGAGGGTGGAGATGATGTCACTGAACAGAAGGGAGCTACTGCATGTTTAAGAAGCAATGGCAAGAGCAAGGGCTTTTGCCTACAAAGGAGCTAATTGGTGCAGATGAGATAGGAGTTAATGGTCCCTTGAAGGACAGTTAATTAGCATATTAATGGACTTCTGGTTACACTTCCCTTGTAGCCATTTGTTATTGCAACACCCAGTGCCACTGGTCATTGCTGTAAAATGTGAAATTCAGTTTTAAAATCAGGGACTAATGACTCTAATGAAAACTGCTTGTTTAGTTCAAAGAAACAAGCCATTAAAGCTAAAAGCAAAAGTGTAAACAGAATCCCAATTAATGTCTTGGCACAGTGTTGTTTCTGGCTGTGGCCCCTAGCTGGGGTTCAGTCTCTGGCTTTCACAGGTGTAAATGTTTTCTGGAAATAGGAAGTACTTAATGCATTAAAAGGAGGTATAATTATGAAAAACACTAAAGCTCCCCTTACTCAGACCCTTGTAGATGTTCTTGGAAGAGATGAACTCTCTGTTTACCTGAGACAATACTTACTCAAAAGGATAGTTTACCTGAACTTTGCAGGACACTTTCACAGGATCTCCAAACTCAGGACGAAAGCCTACAATCTAGTGAAAAACAAGAAAAGAAAAGAAACTGAAAGGAAAGAAAAGGAAAGGAAAGGAAAAACCAGTCTTTACTTATTTATATAGTTTAAGAAACAGGTTTCATAGCAAAAAACGGATTTTTTTTCTCCCTGCTTTTCGTCACTACTCCTCACATATAAATTTCAACTATGCTCCTTTTCAGAAACGTTACAAACAACTTCAAAGTTGCATAGCTCAGTTTGAGTAAACTGACACATTTGTATCTTAGATCCATACACAGAAAAAAAAGCCACAAAATAGGCAAAAGGATGTAAAGAACTTTTCCCTTTCAATAAGAGCTTCTGCCACTCCTTAAGGAAGGCATGATCAAAACCAGATGCATTAAAAATTAATTATTAATTTATGTGTATGGGTTTTGGCCTGCATGTATGTGTGTATATCATATACAGCCTGGTGCCTGCAGAGGCCAGAAGAAGGCATTAGATATTTTGAGACTGGAGTTACAGACATTTGTGAACTGCCATGTGGATGTTGAGAATCAAACCCAGGTCTTCTGAAAGAGCAGCCAGTGTTCTTAACCACTGAGCCATCTCTCTAGCCTGGAACATTTTAAAATGATATGAAAGCATAGAATTGCTCTCCACTATGTTCCTCTATCAGCTCTGTGTTCCAAATATCTCAGGATTCCCATTTTATTTTTGAGATAGGGTCTGGCTTGGATCTTGAGATCCTCCTGCCTTTGCTTCCTAAGTGCTGAGATTAGAGAGACATACTCCATCTCTAATCTCAACTAGCGGCCATCAAGGGGCAGGTTTGGGTATGGGAAAGAAGAATGACACTAAGAAATGTTCAGGAAAAATGAATTGGTCAATTTGTCTGGTTGTTTGCATTTTTAATGCTGTGGATAAAAATGGCCAAACCTGCAGTGTGTGAATACCAGAGTCTAACAGAAATGTGGTTTACACACTCTCCAAACCTGCTCATCACTATCACCAACAGATCCCAAGGGCTAAGATACCCGGTTCATCTTGAGGAGGATGCAAGGTTGTCCAGTAGAGTATCCAAAAGTGGGGTCCTCCAACCCAGAGCAATTCTTCAGGAAAGAGCGCTTAAATTGGCAGGCCTTCTTGTCCTCATCTTCATCTCCATCTTGGATGAAGTACTGACCCGGAGGACAATCTATATTCATTTCCTCTTGAAGACTGTCATTATAGCCTGCAGCATGTATAGGTGGCAAAGGGGTTATGTTAGAGAGGAGCTAAGGGAAGCCCATGCTTTTAGTGGTTTTCTATAATTTCTTTTCCTCATATATGCTTGTACTACTTCAAAAGTTCACTTGTTCTACCTTAATCCCTGTGGACTGTTATAGGGTACCTAAGGGATATTCCTAGTAGTGTCCCTCCAGGACAGTGGTTCTTAATGAACTATAGAAATGATCTCTGAAATATAGTCTTGGTTCTCAACCTTCCTAATGCTATGACCCTTTGATACAGTTTCTTGTGTTTTGGTGATCCTCAACCATAAATTTATTTTTGTTGCTACTTCATAATTGTAATTTTGCTACTTAACTGTTATGAATCATAATGTAAATATCTGTGTTTTCCAATAGTCTTATGTGGCTCAAATTAAAGGGTCTTTTGACTCCCAGCAGGGTCTTGGCCCACAGGTTGAGAACCACTGCTCTATGAAGCCTTCTTGTGTAATCACCTCAATCCACCTGATGATATATATAATCCTTTGCATTTCATTCCCTCAGAACTTTCAAGTGTTCATCTCAGGATCATAGGTTGATCATTTTGTAACTTTTCTCTATGTCCTATTATTTCTTTTTGGATATGGCAAACAGCAAAGTTGGGGTAGCCATCCCTTCTATCATGAGAAAGGAATGGTACGTATCAGTAGAGTTTGGAAGAAGGGCTGTATCATATCAAGGCATAGTATATGTTAGGAGACTGAATTCATAGGTTAAAATTCCTTAAGTTCAACTTAGAAAATGTTTTCCTCTGAGGTCAAGGACAGGCAGCTGTGTTGGGGAACAGAAAGAATATGAAGGGAGAAGAGAAGTGGGCAAGGAGGAGGAAAAACCCAACAACTCTAGTATACTCTAGTATAAAAGAACATAAATCCAAAGTATCTCAGAAAAAGAGAAGTTTGCGTTGGAGATAGAAACTTATGACAACTACAGAGTCTCCACTGAGAGAGTGAGGGGGTGAAGTCTTCTCTAATTAAGTCTGAGACATTTTGGGTTCGTGTCCTTTTGTATTAGATGGAGTATAACATTTGTCCCAAGTACACATCTCAGACAGAGAAATGGGGCTTTCGTCTCAGCTACACGTCTCAGACAGAGAACTGGTACGATTTGCGTATTCACTCTTCAAGCCATTGGATTTCATAAAACTGGGCTTTGATGATTTTCTGTATCGGTACAAACGGTGGAGCTCTGGGACTCAGACATGCAGTTATGTCCAAAGTCACTCACATTTTCAGAAAAGATTGTACCCCTATGACCCACTGGAGGGAAAACTCAAAAAGTACTGTGAGATCCACTGCTAGACAGGTTGTGGCTTGGATATAATGTTATTGTTATGTAATTGGTAGTTTTACTACCAATTCAATATTCAAAATTCCTTGACTTTTGAATATTGAATTGCATTTAAGTTAGTATACAAAAATAGGTTTCATTGTAGTATTTTCACACATAGATACCATTATGTCTTTATCTCCTTCCAATGAGAATTTTGCTTGCAGTGCTGGGGATGAAACTACATAACAGGAAAATGCTGTACCACCATGCTGCTTCCAGCCCAGAAAAGTTTAGATGTACACCAAGCATGACAACATTTTTATTTTTGTTTTGACAAGACTACATTTAATTCAAGGATTTTTAAATCTTTTTAAAGAAGTATGCTCAAGTAATAATTTTAAAAATAGAAACTGCCCTCAAACACTAAGCATTTTTCTTGAGGTAGTTCCATTAAGAATGTGACATGGGCATGGCATTTACTGCAACGTCCCCATTCTCCTGGGAATGAAACTGATGCTCTGGAGAGACTGAAGGAAGGACAAGCCAGCCTAATATAGTTATCTCCAGAGAGGCTCTGACAGTACCTGACTAATACAGATATAGAGGCTCACAGCCATCCATTGAACTGAGTACAGGTCCCCAATGAAGGAGTTAGAGAAAGGACCCAAGGAGCTGAAGGGTTTGCAGCCCCTTAGGATGAACAACAATATGAACTAACTAGTACCCTCAGAGCTCCCAGGGACTAAAACACCAACCAAGGACTATACATGGTAGGACTGATTGTTTTGGCAGCATGTGTATAGTAGAGGATTGCAAAGTAGGTCATCAATGGGAGGAGAGGCCCTTGGCCCTGTGAAGGTTCTGTGCCCCAGTGTAGGGGAATGACAGGGCTGATAAGTGGGAGAGGGTGGGGTGGCAGGCATGGGGAGGGGGGAGGCAACAGGGGTTTGTTCTTGTTGTTTTTGTTTGTTCATTTGTTTGTTTTTTGGAGGTGAAACTGGGAAAGGAGAAATCATATGACATGTAAATAAAG
>JADRCC010146472.1:0-12313 GCA_019843855.1 Hylomyscus alleni
GGGGGGGGGGGGCTTATGGCTCCAGCAGCATGTGTATAGCAGAGGATGGCCAAGTTAATCATCAGTGGAGGAGAGGACCTTGCCCCTGTGACAGTTCTGTGACCCAGTGTAGGGGAATGTCAGGGCCAGTAAGCAGGAGGGGTGGGACTGGTGAGCAGGGGGAGGGGGGAGGGAACAGGGGATTGTTTTATTTTTTGTTTTTTATTTTATCTTATTTTATTTTATTTTTGGAGGGGAACCTGGGAAAGGAGATATTTTATGACATGTAAGTAAAGAAAACATCTAATTTAAAAAGGAAGCAGAAGAACATTAAATACAGTGGAAACATTACTTTTGATGAGATTATCAGCATTGCCCATCAGATGAGACACCGGTGTTTAGCCAGAGAACTTTCTGGAACCATCAAGGAGCTACTGGGTACTGTACAGTCTGTGGGCTGCAATATGGATGGCCACTACCCTCATGATATCATAGATGGCATCAATAGTGGTACAGTGGAGTTTTCAGCTAGTTAAGAAGCAACCAGAAAATATTTCAATAAAAGATTATCTATCTGATAACCAAAAGAAAAAAATAAAAAAAGAAAAAGAAAAGAAAACAAAAAGAAAAAAACATCACATTGAGGAAGCTGTAATATGTTGCAGTGTGTCCCACAGTATATCCCTCTGTCCATAAAGCTTCACTTACAAATGTTTATTGCAATGAATCTGGCTTAAGATCTCTGGCTTCTGTGACATCATCAATATTAGATTCTCACCTGGACTCCTCTTGGTTGTTCTGCTGTTAAGGAGATCTTGCAGATTTGAATCTAAAGGGTTGGCCCTTTCATGCATCACAACTGTTCATAGATGGTATAGATTTTGGGTTGGGCCAACTCAGAAACCTGAATCTGTGCCTGAGTAGTAGCTGAGCTAGCCATGGTCAGGTCTCCCTTATCTACACCACCAGGGTGAGCTCTCCAGCATTGCTCCACCTAGGCCATACAATGATAGCACCCAGAGGATGCCAGGGAAGCTTTCCTGCTTTTATCTCCTTCACTCTTGCCCTTCTGGCTAGCTTAGCTGTGTTCTCTAGACCAGGGCCAATTGTACTGTACTGCCCAGATGAAGTGCATGGCCCACTCTCCCCAATGCTGCAGCTGGTGAGGTACATGGACAGCTCACCCACTGTCATGGTCAGATCTCCTGATTGCTATGGGTGGGGAGGCATGGTGGTAGGGAGGAAGGCATCACCCTCCCCATCCACACACACACACACATACACCTGCACTGACATCATCTCAACGCAGATGAGTGGTGGGCCATTTCTCTCTTGTGCTCTGCTCCCCCACCACCAAGTTCAGTGCTGCTGTGCTGTTCAGACAAGATGCTTGGCTCATCCTCAGCTGCAGCTGCAGAGGGACAGTTCTAGTTCTTCCTCGATCATGACCCTCTTTGCAGCTTTCCTGATTTCAAGAGGGACAAGGGGCAGGGAGCATTACCTCTGTACCTTGCTATCCCATAGCGGATGAGTGGTGGGGTCAGCTCTCCCACTTTCATGCTTTTGGACCAGCTCAGCCACAGCCCCTGCAAATGTAGCCAGCTCTACTGTGGATATTTCGATCCTTCTTGGAAGGGGAAACAAAATACCCATGAAAGGAGTTGCAGAGACAAAATATGGAGCACAGTCTGAAGGAAGGAAAATCCAGAGTCTGCCCTACCTGAGAATCCTTCCCATATTCAATCACCAAACCCAGACACTATCGTAGATGCCAGCAAGTGCTAGATGATAGGAGCCTGATAGAGCTTTCTCCTGAGACGTTCTGCCAGTACCTGACAAATCAGAAGTGGATGCTCACATTAATCCATTGGACTGAGCTCATGGTACCCAATGAAGGAATTAGAGAAAGGACCCAAGGATCTGAAGGGGTTTGCAGTGACATAGGAGGAAAAACAAATAACTAGTACCCTCAGAGCTCCCAAGGACTAAACCACCAACCAAAGAGTACAGATGGAGGCACCCATGGCTCCAGCTGCATATGTAGCATAGGATGGCCTCGTTGGTCATCAATGGGAGGAGAGGCTCTTGGTCCTGTAAAGATTCTATACCCCAGTGTAGGGGAATGCCAGGGCCAGGATTCGGGAGAGGGTGGGTTGGTGAGGAGGGAGAGGAGGGAGGGAAGAGGGATTTTTTTTTTTTGTTGAAGGGAATCCGAGAAAGGGGCTATCATTCATTGGTTGAGTCCTGGGATCAGAGCACTCCCTGGAGACAAGCTCTCTGCTCAGGGAATAGTGCACAGAGGACTGAGGAAGAACTGCACCTCCTAGGTGTAGATGGAGGCAAGAGGACCCTGTCCCAGCTGCTTTGCTGCTTCTGTGGCCTGTGTCTCCTGGCTGGTCTCACCTTAGAAAGTCAGAAATATTATTTTTCTAAATTTTATAATCATATTTTGTTTCAGTTTCTCTTTTTTATGTTTTTTTTTTTTTAATATATGATAGAGTACTATGTAGCCTAGGGTGGTTATATAGGCAAGGATAATGTTGAATTCCAGATTCTCAGGCCTCTACATTCCAAGAATAAGGATAAGAAGTATATATTATCATACTCATTTTATTTTGAATTTTAAGTACTAGAAAAGTAAAGGAATTTTATAGAAAATATTTTTTACAATATATAGATGAACTTATTTCTATTATTTTTGACTCTTGCCTTTCAACAAAACTGCCCATTGTGCTTTTCAAGCATATATATATAATATATAATTATATATATAATATATTATATATATATGATTTTATATAATATTATATTTACAATGAATCAAAAAATTTTTTATTATAGTATATGATAGTCATGATAAAATATTAATAACCCATTTGGAATATTTTCCAACACACACACACACACACACACACACACACACACACACACTTTGGTTTTCCTTGTCTTAGGTTCCTGAATATTCTCTAGGACCTAGTATCTATAGTAGTTCAGAATGTACAATAAAATATTTCGATCTTTTTCTATGGTTCAATAGCATACTTATTGCTGTTTATTGAGGTATAGGAACCACATTCTAGAATTTTTGGGAAACTTGAAAATACAATGGCAACTTTTGTTGAAAGGCAAGAGTCTAAAACAATAAAGGTACTTCCATCTATAGATACTATGAATATATCAGTTGAGATTAAAAATTAACTATATGCAAAGTATAGCAAAGAGAAAGAAAAGCATATCATGACCTTGATATATATTATAAAACTTAATTTTTGTTAAACTGAACAAGTGACTTTTAATTACAATTGTCAGCTAAAGTGCTAAAAAGCCCAATAATAATTATTAAAGTAATCATGATACTAATGTGCTATGTGGAAGACAGGTAGAGTAACAACTTCTTGAACTACTTTGTCCATCCTCTTCACTTCTCTTCTGAAATCAGTCTATGATGGAAACATTCTTTTAAAAATATTACTGCTTTATATTCTCTTGTAGTTGTTTGATTGAATTTTATAAATGAAAACACATGTGACACTGATAACATAGTCTTAGAAAAGAATGTTTCAGTGATCACAAAATCCTTAGGGAAACATGCCTTTTCAAACAGTTGTGTGTTCTGAAACAATAGCTAAGGCCACAACAATGAATAAATAAGAAAGGAATTCCTAAGGTTGGATTTATATTAACATATTAATATAAAGAACTTCCAAAATGGGAGCCAAATAATTTATTGGGCTGCTCACTTAGCAGTAAGCTTTCTGAAGCTTCATTACAGACAAACCATAGAGATCCTCATTTCTCTCATTTAAGGGGCAAGAAGCCCATAAAACTTGGTTTCTTCCATCAATGATAGATTTTTTTCTGTGCTGCTTTTCTAATTGAATCACTTTGACTTAGATAGCTTTTATGTATATGAATTTTTGTGTAATAAAATACCTCCAAAAATTCTTTAAACCTATTTTTTAAAGTATGTTTTTATAAAGATACAAAGTCATAATTGTATAATATTTAATATATCACAGTAATATATGGAATCGTATACAAATCTTTCATGTAGTTACTTTGGAAAAAGGTATTTGAAAGATTCAGAAAGTGTTTTTATAAGACAACCCTCTATTTTATAGTATGTATCAGATATTAGAGCCCAAAAGAGAGAAACTATAATTTTTATAGATAGTTATGGTTTAGATTCTAGAAATAAGATTTAACTTAACCAGGAAATATTGTGGTTATATGAGGGAAAAAAGGATGTGAAGGGATAGACTAGCAAAGATGGAGTATGAAAGTTATATGTATGTCTACTATCTCACATCTTAAAAAAAATCAAGTGAAGGATAATAAGAGAACACATGTGGATAGAAAGAATATTACTGAGAATTAAAGATACAAGTAGAGATTTGGGATAGGGGGATAGGTTAGAAAGATAGATGGGGGATGTAAATAAATAAATGGTTCTATCCAGTACTGAGACACTACATGCTTTAATAATAACATGCCAAGAAAAACATACCTACTGGTATATATTGGTGTGACTGTGTGTAGTAACTAATCACTTTCTCGTTTCTCTGAAGCCTAATTCCCAAAAGAGAACTTTAATGTCTGGTACTGTAATCATGGTCAAAATTCCATGACTAAGGATTTCATCCTTAGGATAGAATCTGCTATTGTCATTCTGCTAAATGATCATAGTGTCAAATCATCTCCTGTGGTGTGTGAATGAAACATGTCCTCCATAAGCTTATGTGAATATATGATTTCCACCAAGGCTCAAGGAACATCGTGGAAGAGAAGGTAGAAATAGTATGAGCTGGAGTATGGGGAAGAATGCTAGCAAATATTATATTGTGGACGTAGCATGGCTATTGGATTCATGAACTCTTAGCAACTGAGGAAACTTACATAAATAAAATCAAGACAGTTACAAATTCCAGTGTGGATGAGGAAGGGCTCATTTGGCCTAACCCTTAGTAAAGGAGTTATTGATAGTTGAAAGTTTCTCAGAGGGGGTCGTTCTTTATTGATCGAGGATAAAGCCACTGATATGTTCCCCAGGGTCTCATACAGTGATCCTCAACTTTCCTAATGCTGTGACCCTTTAATACAGTTCATGTTATAGTGACTCCCAACTATAAAATTGTTTCATTGTAACTTCATATCTGTAATTTTGGTACTGTTTTGAATTGTAATGTAAATATCTGATATGCAGGATATTGGATATTTGAGTATGGAGGAGATCTCAATCCATATACTCATGTATGCAAGAGAAGCACTAACTGGACTTAGTGGGTGTAAAAAGTTGGAAGGATGTGTGTTAGGGAAAATTTAATTGGAGGGAAAAATGAAAGATAAATATGATCATATTTTATTATAAATGTGTTTAAAACAATAAAAAGACAAAACTTTATAAGATATATGGTAAACTATAAAAAGTCTACTTCAACCATATTATGATTAGAAATAGTAGTACAAAAATATGGTCAGGTGTTCTGGTGGGGTGTGGGGGAAGGGATGCCTTGGCTGAGGTACCCCCTTCCTACTGAGGGACCAGACACACACCTGTATAGTATAGAATAGTTTATTTGGGGCATGGGGAAGGGGAGTTAAGAAGGTAGCAGAGGCAGAGAAAGACAGAGGGGAGAGAATAGAGAAGTAGGGGCTGGCCATGATCATGTAGAGAGAGTGGGGAAGGGAATGGGGAGAGAGGGGGAGCAAAGGGGCAAGAGGCAAGGGAGAGAAGCAGAAGTAAGAGAGAGAGGAGGGGCCAAAAAGCCCCTTTTATACCCAGCCTACCTGGCTGTTGCCAGGTAACTATGGGGAGGAGCATACCTGGCTGCTGCCAGGAATCTGTGGGGGTGGAGTTTATACATTATACCAGCATCAGGTGTTTAGTGGAATGTTCATTCCCTTAATTGGAATTAGTCTGGTGTTTTTCTCTGTGAGGTACACTCGGGTAGCAGGCTATTGTGAATTCAAATACAAATGGAAAGTGGCATTCTCTGCACATATCACAGCAATGGCACAAGCAAGTGTGATGTGACCTCAAATATCTGTTTACTTATTGTGGTTTTTGTATGAGCTTTTTAAAAGGCCAAGATACATCCTGATTTTATTAATTCTCCACATGAATGTGTTCTTGCAATCTGGTTTGTATTCATGACACAACAGCTTAGGGATATATGCTTCCTCATCTTTTAAAGTCGCATTCCAGACTGAGGATTTTGTCTCTTATTTCTGAGACTGTGGCAGACTCTTTGGGCCTGGAGAAGCCATCGAATGATACTGTCATTGCTATACCTTTTATGTGACAGGATCCATACAATATCAGATCTCTTGTTCCTGCTGACTAGGATTTATTTAAATCATATCCTCCTTTTTTGAATTTCTATTCTGGGCAAAGCATTTAGATGTTAAGTAATTACATTATAACATTGAGCTGACTTATTAACATAAATAGAATAATGTTTTTACTGTTGGTGAGAGTACTTCTGTGCTAACTCCAAGACATGTATATAGAGAACTTGTTATGCATAAACATCATAAATATAGGCCCAGAAGGATTGCTAAATTCACTCTTATCCCGCCAAGTAAATCTTTCAAATGATTGAATATGGCTTGCAGGATTTAGATGTTTTCTCGGCTTTTCTGGGATTTTACACTAATGCAGAAATCACTCAAGATTTTTAAACTGCAGAACTTAGCTTGCCAGTTTATTTTCATCGATCCTAGGCTTGGCTAGCAAGTCCTTTATTTTAACCATTAAACACCTTTTTAAGTTTGTTGTTCTAGTCTTTGTTTTGTAAGGTTTGAGCTCAATTATCACAGCCCAGACTGTTAAAGTGCAGGGTAGGTAGCATCAGGTGACAAGATTTACAATAGTTGTCAAAGGACAGATAGGGGATGAAACAAAACCTACTAGTGACTCCTCCTGAAATCAGTTTTTTTTTTTAATGGGGGTCGATGTGCAACTCTAGAATTTTCAGGGGCATCAGCAATAGCATTGACTTGAATGCATTTCTTCTTTTTTAAAGCTCTGTCCTGATGCAGGTAATCAATAGTGTAGTTTTGGTGAAAAAATCCTTTTTGACAAAAGCTCCAAGATTGATTACCTAGATCAATACCATTTTTAAGAACAATTCATCAAGATTGTATTTAAACAGAGACCATGATGCATTTAAACTGTTAATAATACAAGCCTTTCTCCTCCTCTCCTTCCTGTGGATTGTCTATTCTTCTCCCAACAGAGCACTAGATTTCACAGGAAAATTTAAGGTTACACCTCTCCCCAAGGGTTAAAATAAGAAAACAATTCTTCCAAGTTACTACTTTCCTCGCCACTATTCTCCTCACAACTTTGTAATTGTTTGTCATTTGCAAATAAAGTCTATGTTGTTCTCCCAATGCTGGGCATTCTAGACCCATGTTTTCTCTGTTTTGTAAAAACCAAGAATAGATATCTTGGAAAGAAATAAAGATGAAGAAACCCAAAGCTTTGCTGTAATCATGCCCTTAGATTTTTCAATAAGTAACCACTCTAAGGATAGGTGTAATTGCTTTGGTAATTCAGGCAAAAGCACATTTTGGGCCTGAATGACTTCAGTAATTGTAACTGTAGATCCAGCATAGGGGAGTATAAAAATTGTCTTTGTATGTCAGTGTTTACTTCTAAAAATCATAACAATGAGAGGCAGTGAATAGATATTACTGAAGCTCTAAATTGTTTAATCCAATCAATGTCTCCTAGCATCTTTATGAATTTAATAATTATCAATTTCCCCAGAGTCCAAAACTTACTTGGAGACAAATAGTTCAGACTAGTCATCCAGGCCCTTTTACTAGTTTTCTGCTTTCTAGGTGAAAATATGAAGGAAAAAACAAAAAGGAAATTGACAAGATGGGTTAGATATAAGGTCTATCGTACCTATCAACTGGTAGCTTTAAAAGTCCTTCTACTTCTTATACTGATCTGGGTATTCAAAACTGCTTTAGCCTCAAATCAGCTGGAATTTGCCTTGGAACTTAGGCTCATTTTCAAAGCTATTCCTGTATGTCAGAACTCAGTATGTCTTTCGGTTTTTGCTATGTACAGTGTTAAAGAAACTGAAAGATGCTATCTGAAAACTAAAGACGTATATAAGCCTATCTAAAAGAAGCTAAATTTTATGCTGATTTAATGTGATGTTTAGAAAGCATAAACAATGGCAACAGAACAGTTCATGAATTTGTGGTAAAAGTATCATATAAGTGACTTTTAAAAGTATCAGTGAAATTGGCATTGAAGTGCATTTTGGAGTTGGTAGATTACTAAATTTTAAAACAAATTTCCTTTAGCTTAAATGCCATACATATTCTCCCCTTATGAGGTTTTGTAGAAATAATACAAGAAGTGGTTTCAAATACATTCCAGTTCTACTCTCCATGAGAGCCAAGACAATTTTATTGCTTTTCTTGTACCTTTGGTAGTGAAAAAATATGTAAGTGATGTGCATGTATTATAATAATAACAATAAAAATAATCATCTTTTTTCTAGTATTTTTTGACATTCATAGACAAGAGTACAAATGGTTTTCTTGTGACTTATAAATGAATGCTATGTATTTCAGCCCAAGAGGAAGTGTGTAATAGATGGCCTTTGTGCAATTGCACTGTTTCTTGCAAGCCATCATTGGTACTTTAGAGCTCAGCTTATTTATTCTTGTGCACTAATGGTTGATGCATAAAGGGAATGTTTATTTTTCTAGAGTGTAATAGTTCCCTTCAGAAAACTTTTCCTTAAAAGCAATTTATTTATTTTTCCCAGAAGTATCAAAAAGTATATAAAATGTCACAAAATGTTGTGTTGTGCCAAAGTGGGTATTAACGGAACAAAGCGCAGATCGTGTTGGTGTTCTTGATCTAGAAGATTATTCCTCAAAATTTTTCTCCCGAACTATTTGTAACTTTCTTTCCTTTATTCTTAGAGAAAAATGTTCATTCATACTTTTGGTGCTTTTCAATAAACCTAAAAATTCTCCATTTCTGAGAAAAAACCATAATTCTCTTATTTTACAAATGGATAGACTTTTACAAAAAGAAGATAAAGCTCCTAGCTAACATCAACTTGAAGATGTACATAAGTAACTGCATATTATGTACAGAAAAATTCATTTCGCACGACTTACAGCCTATTAGAGTGGAGACCATGTCTGCTTTCTAAACAGGCCACCCACATACCTACTCCAGTCCACTCCACTCCATACTATTAATGTGTTTAGCAGATTGAGTCAGTAAAATATAATGAGCCCAGACATATGAACACACTTAATACTTATATAGAGAACAATAAAAAGATCAAGTGCTTCGTGTCCTTTGTCCCATAATATCTTGTTGACAGGCCACAACAGTGGTAAAGCACTCTATTCCCAAAAACCTTGTTTGATAATGTAGCTACGTCATTTAACAGCCTGAACCCGAACCCAAGGACAAGTAAGGTGAAGCGGCAACTCCCATCCCCTAATAGAATGTGAGACACATCTAGGAACTGGCTCCATGGTAGCCTTCCTGAAAACTTTTCCTTAAAAGCAATTTATTTATTTTCCCCAGAAGTATCAAAAAGTGTATAAAATGTCACAAAATGTGCAAATGTGCAAGTGCTTTGTTGTCCTACACACAAGACTGTCCAGATTTCTCAGTTCTCAGGAAAACAGTGTGTTCCGGAAAACCATTGGGCAGAATATGGTTAGGACTTTCCTTCACACTGCATGTGCATATCCAGTGTCATCAGGGTACCAGCCCAGTTAAAACCCTCTACATTCAGAACTAGCTATGCTGATTCACTGTGCAAATCTATTTGTTTTAATTTCATCTTTCCTGTTGAAGGTCTTTGTTTTTCAGAGTCCAACTCCAGTGGGGTTCTGGGCTGCAGGATGAATATGTGGAGTCGGTAAAAATGAGGAACCTGACTATTATTTGTCTTTCAAACAGATGGCACCAAACAAATTGAGCCATCTGTATTTATTCTAGTTCCAAAGCATTCAAGCAGAAGCAGTTTCAATTCATTTCTCTTTAATCATTTTCTGAGAATCATTAATAGTTAGTCATTTTGGTTTCTTTTCCTCTTTTCCACTCTAATGTCATCACTTATTGATCTTTACTCCACATCTAAGCATAAATTTAACCTTTATTTTATATCTTAGGATAGCTTTTGTTATTGCAAACCAAATGATTATATCTAGCCAGGCATGTGATATCTGTACTGTGCCTAGGCAGGCAGCAGACCTGTGCTTTCAAAAATGAAAGATCAAGCTCAATGGTTAGTCATTAACAGTATGATGTCTTGATATTTTTGAAGTCAGCAAAGAGTATGATAAACTACCTAAAATAATGTCTTTCAGATTTAAGTATAATTTCTATGATCTATGTATTACTTTTATATAAGTAGTAGTTATAGACATATTCATTATACATTCTCAAAATGGTAATGATTAGTACCTAACTCTTAAATGTTGGAGCCAACTTTTTATTCTTTCTGGTAGTTTCTAAATGTACTTTTACCTCCAAGGGGAATGGGAGATTTAGACTCTTGTGTTGATTTCTGTCATTGGAGGGATATCTGACCTTTTATGCCCTTTATTTCCTCATGTGTTCTATTAGTTTGTAATGTCTTCTTTTAAGAAACCATCTCCCAAGTTCTTAGAATACAATTGTATCTTTTTAAAAATAGTTAAGTAAGCACGAATCATTAACCTTAGTGATTAGTTTCTCCTGGCTACTCTAGATGATTGCTCAAGGATAACCTGGAGAACCAGTTTCTTTGTTTCAAGAAAAAATCCTCCAGGTTCATCATAATTTCAGCCATAATCTTGACTAACAACATGAAACTAAATATTATCTTAAGAGTAAACACAGCAAAAGCCAAGATAGCCTAAAATACATGTGCTCTAAAGGATTTGTGAAGGGGTCCACAGGTCCTTTCCAAGTAGACAGGAGTCTCTAAGGGCCTTGCCATAAAGAACTCCATTTGTGAAACACTCATGTGCCATTCCCAGAAATTTCAAAATGATTCCCACCATTTGTTCATGTGTATAATCACCATGTTTGTTTTGTTTTCCTTCACTTGCCATTGTACTTTCGGAGACTGAACCTGCTCCTTAAGTACAACTTTCTGAAATGTTTCTGTATCAATAACACATGTAGACAAGCAATTAAATAGCAAAAAAAGTTAATATGTATTAAATTGAGAGAAGGTAACTCCTTTTAGACCGAAATAAACAAAGTGGATCTTTTGAAACTAAGTAGCACTTGGCAAATTTTTATCCTTAAATTTTCAACTACTCTAGAATCATATATTATCCCTTACTTAGGAGATAATTAATTCCATATCTACTTTACATTTGGTCTCATAGCCTCGATTATTTGCTGCTAAGAATCCAGGCACATATATGCAGTTTCAGATACTGGATATTATTTGTAGGGAGTGACAACATGTTAATAGAGTGTATAAAACATGTAAATAAAATAGACAAGACAAGAAACTATATACATGAGACTAGTTACTAAATTTCCTATAGTCTTCATAAGTCCATGTTCTATCCCATGGATCAGTGGCCCTGTGAACAGAGATTCATGTTGTTTATGAAGGTATGTAATATTAGAGTACTTGAAATCATTACCTGCAGGATAGTATTAGAAAGCTGACCATTAGTAACCTTAGGGTTTCTTTGATATGCTCCTTCATATTTCCTCAGACAAATTCTATAGAAAACCAGAGGAACCCAATTATATAATTTTGCTTATGTTTGCTACTCACATAGACCATCGTTGAATACAAGCAGGACAAGAATCATATAAATGTTACTTTTTTTGTTTTGTTGTTTTCCAGACAGGGTTTCTCTGAGTAGCCCTGGCTGTCCTGGAACTCACTCTGTAGACCAGGCTGGCCTTGAACTTAGAAATCCGCCTGTCTCTGTCTCCCAAGTGCTGGGATTAAAGGCATGTGCCACCACTGCCCGGCTAAATGTTACTTTTATAGGTCTATAATAATATTTACCATCTTCCAAGAGAGTTACACATCTTGTTTTTCATATTAAATGTCAGCATAGCTTCAGTTTGGAGTAAGAATGCATACACTCAGTGAGGAGTATTAAGTTCAAATTCCTTTTTTTCTTTTTAATGAACAAACAAAAACAACAAGAACAAACCCCTGTTGCCTCCCCCTCCCCATGCCTGCCACCCCACCCTCTCCCACTTATTGGCCCTCTCATTCCCCTACACTGGGGCACAGAACCTTCACAGGGCCAAGGGCCTCTCCTCCCATTGATGACTGACTTTGCAATCCTCTACTATACACATGCTGCCAGA
>JADRCC010146484.1:0-12894 GCA_019843855.1 Hylomyscus alleni
AAAGAATCTCCACCAGCTGCTACTTTATCTTGCTGTTTTTCTGGGATCTCTCTCAAGACTTTTAGAGAGCTTTCTTTTTCCTCTCCAGTTTGTAGACTTTCCACACATCCAACCTCAAAACATCCTGAGTAATTTTTCTTATTATCTCATCCTAAGATATGCGGGCAGCTCTGAGACCTTTGATTAATATAGTTTATTATACTTATTTAAGAATAAGTTTAAATACTATTATGCTGCTTCTGGGTTGAAATTGTAGGGTTAACAATGTTTTTATTGCTCATCAGGTACCATATTATATCAAGCACACACATTTGATTTGAAAAGATGGTATCAGGTATATATGTTGTAGGCATTGCCTAAGAAGGAGTTAATAAGGTAATTAGTACGCTCAAGGGTGCAAGATAAGGAGGTAGCAAGCATGTGGATGAATATACATGTTTATTTAAAATAAAACCCTAGAATAATACTGAAACATAATATTGAAAAATAATTAACAAACCTGACTCATGTCCTACAGGGAAATTACAACCTGTCAATTTTCTGAAAACTAATATCCAATTTAGCAAAATGTTTGAGCCAGTTAAAGGTTAAATTTTGAAAGAAATAGAAGTTACTTTTCTCTTTTTGATAAAATGCAACTTGAGGTAGGGGTTGTTTTGGATTGTGGCACCTGTTTCCCAAGTGCACTGGCTGTAGAAGGAACTGGTAGTTCCGTGCACATTCAGGCTGGGTCTTCTTTCTTGAACTGTTCTAGAAGAACCCTCATAGATTTACCCAGAGCTGTGTTTCCATGGTGATTCTAAACCTCATCATCCCATTTCATTATGCATTAGGTGTTACATAAAACCATAAATTCCAAATGATTATAAAATAATTACATTAATTAAGAAGGACACAAGCGTGATGTCACAAAAAATGTAAGCATGAAGAAAAAGAACACAAGCATACAGGGGGCATATATAGGCAACAAAGAATATTGAGGCAAATTTATTAATAGATACACAGCAGGTCAATATTCATAGAACAAGATCAATAGTGCTGCCTGAACAAATTGATTTGTATTTGCATGAACAAGCAGAACTTGGATTGTTATTGGTCTTGCATAATGCACTGAATTGTAAAACAGCTAATAGCAGTGAAAGGGATAAAGAGCCTAGGAGAAAATTCTAGATAGTGCATCCAGAAATCTTTCTTTGCCCTGTTCAGTCTTCTGCTATTTTTTCCAGAGACACTCTAATCAATAGTAAGTAGTATGATAATGGACAATGCCCTTCTCATCACCCATGGAATCCCCTGATGACCATCAGCTGCCCCTTACAGCGAGTTGAATATATAATGTTCTCTGATAACTTTATAAAGGAAAGCAAGAATCATTTTTGCTTTCTGCCTCATGCTTTCTATTAAGAACAGTTTGTATCATAAATGGAATTCTTTTAGTTACAGGAAACTTTGACTTGCAAGACTGGCAGAAGGCATTTGCTGTTTAAGTGGAAGGCTCCCAATAAGAACTTTCAGTGTCACTATCAGCAAAGGGTACCTATTTCCCAAGGGCACTGGCTGTAGAAAGAACCAGATTGCCTTCCCTTTAGGGTCAACTCATTACACTATTATACCTTTCGCAG
Source organism: Hylomyscus alleni (assembly GCA_019843855.1). Lineage (NCBI taxonomy): Eukaryota > Metazoa > Chordata > Mammalia > Rodentia > Muridae > Hylomyscus > Hylomyscus alleni. Next base: position 1,623 of record JADRCC010146484.1, read on the forward strand.
GACCATAGACACTTGTCTTCTCTGACATGGGACTATGACTATGTACTTCAAAGTATTATCATGTTTTCCCCAGTGTCTAAAGTCCCCAAGAGGAGGATAAGAGAACAAGGACTCTCTATTCACCTTTTCTGCCTCATTTGGTGGTCATTTTGTATACAGCAGAAACCTCAAAGGTGGTTATGGGTAACAATGATAGAGGCAATATTTATAAACATCTGCTTTAGTCCTTGTAAAAACCGAATAAAACTGCTGGTCCCACAAGCTGCTTTCTGCCTGAGAGGAGGCTTCAAGGGGATGAAGCTTCCTGAGGCAGTGTGCTAAGTAGACAAAGGAGTCCTTGCTCAGCTTAGTAACAGCTGACTCCCCGAGGAGGCTCTGCTGATGGAAGCTAACATAGTAAGCACCTTCCAGAGACGGTCTCTCTCCCTATTTCTCATCCTCCTTTCTCTTAACTACAAAGCATGTCTAAGAGAACATGGGGATAGAATAAAGGAAGTTTCTGAGGGTGTAGGCTGGTGCTGGATTTGGGAGAGGTTGCATTTTGGCCACAGACTTCCTCAGGGCAACCCTCTTCAAGCACAGCATTTTAAAAAGGCTCAAATTGGAGACTACACCCAGTGTGTAACAGAGGACAGCTATGGTTCTCAAAGTCCTTCTTGGCAAATCCAGACAACTTATTTTTCCCTGTGGCAGGAGACCGATGGAAATTCAGTCCTGGCACCATATTCAGGGGTGCTGTGTCCTCTCTGTGCACCTCTGTTTGCAACCCCAATAAGTTGCTGGACTGTCTTTTCATATCCCAGACTCTTTTCCTAAACATCTACCACAGAATCCAGAGGCACATGGGCTGGGTCATGCCCTATGCCTATTTTGTTCCAACTATTGTAGACTACCTTCTTGCCACTTTCAAACTTATCTGCCAAGTCTTCCATTTATAAAGTTAGTAAAGGCTACAATAACTTCTTAATGTTATTGTAGCAGATACTGATCTAGTATTTTCCAAGTGATGACACTATTCCAAGTGCTTTATACATATGAGCTCCAAGGCCTCTGTGGGAAATCTTCACGGTAGAACTGCTCAGATTGAGAGACGTGGAGGACCTTTTCACTGTGTAATAGCAAACATTGATAGGAGTCAAGACAAAGCAACCTCATCCACAGTGAGCCAGGCTCACAAGTCCAAGGAAAACAAAATGTCTATATGTTCTGGCTGAACCAGTAGTCAGCTGTGAGAACACAGAGGCTTTTCAATGACCTTTCGACAGCAGTGAGTTCAGGAACTAGAATCCAAAAGCCCCGACTCATGATGCCAACTAACCACCAGCTTTTGTTCTCTTACTTCTTCATTTTCCTCCCCTACTCTGGAACTTTTTGCTTGGACATTTTCCTGCTGGTGGTTTTTTTCCAAGCTTATACTTACCATGTAATCTCTTGACCAACCAGAATTCTCCACATACATTCAAATCAACCAACCATGCTCATTCCAACTAAATTCCTAAATTACATATGGGCAGGTGCAAAAATCAGCCCATTTCTGGGTTATTAAAGGACCTCTCTAATCCAGAATGTTAGTTAGGTAACTCATTTTTGAGTCTCTTTCCAGATTTTGGTAGCTATATGTTTATTTCACAAGAACCTTTGTGTGTTGGCCCATCTTTTACTATCTGTACTCATCATTCTTGCTCTGACATAGGAGACAGGTAGTAACATCACTATCAGTAGAGCAGGGTAGTGCCATATAGTCAAACATATCCATGCTTCTGTAGCTATAGACACAGATGCTCATACTAAGTGGAAAGGATAAAGCCAATAAATATTCTTCTGTTTGTTTACATTAAGCTTTGCCACCAAGGACCTATGAGAAAAATTTTGATTCCAGAAGAGCAGTTAGATGCACTAGCTGCTACTTTTGGCATTGTTGCCACCAAATACTCTGCAACTTAAGGTAGGAAGGGTTTATTTTGGCTTGGAATTTGAGGGTGCAGTCCATTGTAGTTGAGACTGGTCTTGAACTCTTGATCCTCCAGCCTCCACCCCCTAAGTGCTGGGAAGACAGATGTGTGCCATCACATCCAAACTACTATAAAAACTTGAGATGCCATCTGGAAAACTTTTTTCTTACTTCATTGAAGTGTTTGGGGTTGGAAGAGGATGAGTTAAGAGGGAATGGTCACCCTAATGTACTAATTTAGAACAGTTTATCACAGAGCCGTTTTCACTGCCAGTGGCAAACTTTCACGGGGGAAGCACAATCTGAAATTCATCCCTCATTATCTAATCTGATTCTCTTGTTGGGAAATAATGAAGTAATTGCGAAAAAACCCAGGCTTGATTTGCTGAGAGACAACTGCAGATGATTGAAGTGATATCATACAAGGTATATATAGATTTCTGCACCCATAACCCCTTTCCTCTCCAGCTCGTAATTTTCTCCTAGTGCCAGATTGGTTTTCTATCAAAGAAACTAAAGCATATTATTCCACCCTTTTTTGGATAAATTTTTTGCATGGGTTCTTTGTTTTCTTGAATTTCTAACTCTTTTTCTTAAAATCCATGTAACCAAAATATCTATGTATTTGTATGTGTATAATAGCTCACACAAAGAGGGGAGGGGGCACAAGTTATAGAAGGGAATGGGAGGTAGAGAGGTGACAGAAATCTAGAAGCACCAACTGTATTAGAACAGTGGGGATGGCTTCCTCTCTTCCTAGACATGACAGCTCACTCAGTTTTGAATGATTTTTTTTTGTCTTTGCCTTGTGAAGGGAAAGGAGTGACATAGGTACTTTCTTGTAACACAGACCCTGAAGCTAGCACAGATCTTTTAATTTCAAAGGAACTTTTAAGAGAATCAATTCTTGTATGTAGAGAATGCCTATTCTGTTAATGTTTTCTAGAACATCTCTTTTTAATCTTTTCCCCTCATATTTTGGAGTTGCACCTAGTGGTACACTGTTAGATGTTCAGTAAACAGCTTTCCAGAAGTAGAACTAAACAAGTAGCAACAAAATAGACCAACCTGATTGGTAGCCTTTGCCAATTTCCAAGGTATGAATATACCACAGCTGGTTTCAAGGCATCGGCAGGCTATGGCTGCTAAGCTGTGAAGAGATCTATACAGGGGTTGGATTCTCCTGTGTAATATATGTACAAAACAGCAGCACAGGACTGGGGAGATAGCATGAGGACTTGAGCTTGGATCCCTAGTACCCACCTAAAAAGGTGAGCCCAGCAGGATATGACTGTGCAGGGACTAGAGGACTTGGGAACTTGCTGGCCGGCAAGTCTAGTTAAATTAGTGAGCTCTAGGTTCAGGGGGAGAAGTTGTTTCAAAAAATAAGGTGGAGGACAAATACATCCACCTTCAATCACACACACACACACATGCACACACACACACACACACACACACACACACAGATACACATGCATGTTTGCACACATGCACACATGAATGCCTTGAGCGGCTGTACATGCTCCCAAACAAAGCAACAGTTCAGATACACTCACGGTCTAATTACTCTCAAATGGAACTAGCTGAAGAAAAACTGTATGCAAACTTTGCAAATGTGATTTTTTTTTTTGGCCCATACAATATATTATCATCATTACATTATTTGGAAAGTCAAGACTTGGTCAAAACTCAAAAGCTTGTTTTTTTTTTTAAAGTCTTTAGGGTACATTAGTTATTGCTTTAAAAAGTGTGTTTTATATCTTAGGGTCATAAAAGATTCAAACTGTATGAAAGGAGCCAGCAGCAGCCTTTGTGTTCAGAACAGTGAAGTCATCGGAGTTATTTTTATGCACACTGTTGCTTGGCCTGAAGCCACTGGTCCTAAGAAAGCCTGACTGTGTTCTGGTCACTATTTTGCCTCAGCAGCAGCAAGGCAATGCCTCCAAAACACCTCTCTTGCACACCTCCCATAAGCTCAACTAATTACTGTTTAACTTGCTTTTGTAAACACTACCAAAAAACCAATAGCTCTTAAGAAAGACATTGTCCCTAGAATTATCCTTTTGTTTTTGTTTTTGTTTTTTTTTTTCGAGACAGGGTTTCCCTGTGTAGCCCTGGCTGTCCTGGAACTCACTCTGTAGACCAGACTGGCTTCGAACTCAGAAATCGGCCTGCCTCTGCCTCCCATGTGCTGGGATTAAAGGTGTGTGCCACCACTGCCCAGTTAGAATTATCTTTTTAGAAGAGCTATTTCTAACTGAAATATGAGAGAGATGCATGCCATCTTCAAGTCTAAAAAGCCACATTAAAAGAAATAAAGAGGTGCAATCAAATGCAAGGAGTATCTTTCACTTAGCCCAATATACATAGAATATTGTCTTTCAAAGATGCAATCAGCATAATACATGTTAAAGCTTTTATATTTGGGGAGTGATGGATTCAAAAATTCACACCAGACTCCCCACCCCTATCCCAGCACACCTCAGTTTGGATGAGTAAATTCCAACTGCTTAGTAGACACTTGTAGCTAGCTAGTGGCTACTGTTTTTAGACAGCTCAATACCTCAGCATTAACTAGCAGTTTTTCCCAACTCCAACAAGAAACTCAACATATAGGAACTCTGATCAGTATTTCAAAGGTTATTGCTATGGGAATTTGTTATTTAAGGGAATCTCTTGTAGGATGAGCAAGCATCCTACTTTTTCCAGAACTGAGAGTTGTCTCAGTATATGGGAGTTCAGCCAGTAAATCAGGGACCACCCCAGGCAGACCGAGATGAACTGGTCATACCAAGTTTAGGGAAAAAAGTTTCAGTACTTCCCCGAGAGCATCTGTATTGCTTCCACTCAACACAGCTGAGCTCTCTCAGAATTTCTGGGAGCCATTTTGAATTTTCATGCTCTCTTAAGATGGAGTTTTGAGAAGTATCCTTGGAGAGCAGGGAATAAATTTCAGCAGACTCAAAAGTGTTTTGTGTCTCTGACCTTTTGAGTATTCATCTGGCTCCCTATATCACACGAACACATCTCCCTGTAAACAATGAATGATCTTCCAGATGTTTTCTACCCAGGGAGCTTGGTCCTGTCTTAGTGGCTGATCTCATTGTCTGCTGGACCGGTGGTGGTAAGACTCATTATTTTTTAAAAAGTCAGTTTGAATGTGTGCCTTGATCTTTTTAGAACCATATAATATTCATAATTCCTTGTCTTTCTTTTTCTGAAAAAATTTTTAGAGCCACTGACTTAAATTATTAATTGGATTCAAGACTTTATGAAATCATTCTACAGTATTTGACTACAATCTCAAGATTATTTAAACTTGCAGTGGTTTAAATGGCCTAGGTTTCCTTCAGTTTCAGACTCCATGTTGGTAAGTGGGGATAGTAATATATGCAGCTTATTTCACAGGATACAGTGAAGACTATGTACATACTGAAAATTCAAGAGCAACATGAATTACTTAGGAAAGGTTTGGCATATAGCACAAACTAAGTTCATACTATGACTACCAGATCTTTCTTGAGGTCAGGATACACAGCTGAAACATTCTTATCATCTCTTCTTGGAAATGTTCAAAGCACTACCCTAAGTTGAATAAGCACCTAACCAAATCAATAAGTTAGACCCAGCAACCCCATGTCACTTTTTCACTCTGGCCTGGACTCGGTAGGCAGTTTCTGAAGCCTATTGCTTTTCCAGAGATCTGACAAATAGTTGGGTTCTGAGTTTCCAAAACTTCAGCAAAATCAAGGAAGAAAGAAACCTTCCACATGGGATTTAAGTGAAATGGAATCATCATGGTTGTCCTCCTGTTGTGGACCCCTTTTACTTTCATTGTGTTGGGAATTTTCTTTTGTTTTCAGCTAAATCCATCTTCTATGGTAGAGAGTACCAGAAACTTTCTTGCCCAGCTTCTCTTGTGTCTAGACTAGGAGCCACTATCCTGGCCAGTGGGAGAGGGGAAACTAATATCTGGGAAGTTCCAGGGTAAAAGCCATTTTATCCCTTTCTGATTATACCTGCTATTTGGAGCTGAGGCAGCCTACACAAGACCACATCAGAGACTCACAAGAAATATAAAAAAGACAGACTCACATGGAAAATGGAAACAAAGACAAGAGTTACTGCTGTTGTCATATTATTGAAGTACTGAATAAACTTTTTGGAACTCCTGCCTCCAGGACTTCTTGTTATATGGGGTTTATTAGTAGACCCCTGTTGCTTAAGTCATAGTTGGTTGTGTATTTAGTTTCTGTTCTGGCAATATTCTGGTTGACATGAATGGATGCTTTGATGATCCTAAGAAGATTAGCCCTCAGTAATTAAGCATAATCCCATGTTCCTTTTATCAAGGCTCCCGCTGTGAAGAGCTAACAGTGAACTGTCATTTCTAGAACTTCTGGGGTACTTCTCCAAAGGCAACATGGGGTGATGGGCATGAGTACAAACATAGGAGTCAGATCCTGCAGCAACTTAGTTCAACTCTTGGTGTCTTAGTTTGTTCATCTACAAGCTGAGGATGATGCTACTGTATTTATAGGGTTTCCCATCAAATGAATCAATGAATAAAGAGGACTTGCAACATAGTATATGCTATGGATGAGAGCTATTATGCTTATGTCACTTGTTTTGCATAGCCTTGTGTTATCACTATAAAACATAGGTGCACGCACCTGTGTGCATGTGAGCATGCATGTATACACACATACACACACAGTGTATGAGAGAGTGTTATCCCTTAGTTCCAGAACCCATGATGGTACCAATCTGAGCATACTTAAGGAGCTTATATGAAATTGCACAGTATTTGCATATAAAGCTCAAACAGCCTCCTATATACTAAGTTACTTTTAATATTTAATACATTGTAAATGCTATGCAAGCTGTTGTTATACTATATTATATTACCTTGAGGACTAATGATGAGAAACAGAGTCTACATGTTCAGCTCCTATGCAGCTTTTTTCCTCAAATATTTTGTCTCTACATTCATTGGATCCCATTTGGAGGGCCAACTGCATACACATCTTCTTTCCCTGTTGTTCTCTGTGCTTACCTCAAAGACTAGATTCACCTTGCACATTTCTTGGAACCAGGAGGTGTTACATCATCAGTTACAAAGGCTACTACTTTTGTTTTAGTTTCCCCAGGAAAAAAAAAAAGACCCAAGAAAATTCAAACTGTTTGTTTATTTATTTATTATTGGATATTTTTTTAGTTACATTTCAAATGTTATCCCCCTTCCTGGTTTCCCGCCCTCTCCCAGAAACCCCCGGGATCCCATCCCTTCCTCCCCCTGCTTCTATGAGGATGCTGATTCCAGGAGATTTCACCAAATGCAGTAGGGAAGTGATGGAGAATGGGGAAGAAGGGCAAAAAAGCAAACACAGGTGGTAATAGCAAGCAGCTTCCCACACTGGGCAAGGAACAGCCTGTGTTGTTTCATCCCCTTAGGAGTTCTCAGTGTAAGCACTGTGTCTCAGAGCACCACCCCACCCTCAAAGCTACAACCTTGCTGAGCTATTCAAATGCCATGTCCCTTCAGGCTTTGGTCCTGAGCTCCTGGGGATAGCATGCTGCATTTATTCTCAGGCCTTTTGCCTCTGTGGGTGGGCAGGCAGCCCCAGCCTCCAGAGAAAATTGACAGCCAATTGAAAGACAGGCAGGCATGCCACAATGAAAAGGCCCCATGGGCCTCCCTAGGCTCAAGTGGGACTGGATTCAACTCAGTGAATGCGGTTCCTCCCCGCCCGCCTTGGGGGAGGGATGTGGAGGAAGCTGTGTTCTCCAAGAAACTTTGCTAGCTCAGCAACGGGTTACTAAGAAGAGTAGGAAATTGACTTTAAGAGTGTCACAATCCAGTGTTCATGAATACCATGTTAGGTGTTTAACATGTGAAAAGTGTAAGATGAGAAGTTAGTTTATTTTCACCTAGGAGATTAGGAACCGGCATGACTGTGGGAAAACAGACCCCTCGTGTATGGTTGCTAAGAGCAGCAATTTGGCACTGAGTTTCAGATATACAAATGTGTTTACCTTTTGGCCCAGCAATCTAATTCCTGGGAATTTATCCTACATGTCTGCCCACACAAGAATAAAGTAATGAATACACAAGTGTATTCCTTCCAGTGTTATTGTGGTGACATCATATTGGAAGCAATCAAAGTGTCCATCAGCAGGGATCTGTTAAATCCATGCTGACATGCTCACACAATGGAGTGCTATGCAGGTGTATAGAGGAATGAGGTCATTTTGCCCTAAATGTATTGTTAGATGGGGAAAAAAAAAGCCTAAGATGAATAGCCGCAGTATGTGTGGTGAGACTGGATTTCAGGGCTGACCATGGAGAAAGCATGATTGTGAACTCTCAGCAAGCTTTATTTAAGGTAGCACTTGCCCAGGAGACTGATTTACTACTGCCTTAAGTAAGTTTATATGAGCTACAGAACTGGAATATGTTGATCAGAGAAGAGCTTCAGAGCTGGCGCCTTCCAGAGATGGTCACATAGGATGACCACTGAATAGGATAACATACTTTTAAGTGGTGTTACCCAGGAGCACGGTAGGAGTTAGAGAGTTCAGATAGGTAGCAGTGCTGTTACTAGAAGTTTTAGTGTCAAAGCCGGGTCTCTGGCAGATCAAACAATGTAAACTCTGCTACTTATCTTTAATATGCCAATTCTAGACAGTAGAGTTAATAGAGAATAGCAGATAAAGGCAGGAATATGTAAATATAGTTACTCCCAAGTCCATCTTTGGACCTGAGGTTTAGTTTAAACCAGAGGTCCTCACCCTTCCTAAAGCTGTGACCCTTTAATACAGTTCCTCATGTTGTGGTGATCCCTCAACCACAAAGTTATTTTCTTTGCTACTTCACAACTGTGATTTTGCTATTGTTGTGAATTGTGATGTAAATATCTGCTATTAAGGATATCTGATAAGTGACCCCCTTGAAAGATCCCCAAAGGCGTAGTGACCCAAAGGTTGAGAACTGCTGGTTTAAATAGGGAACAAGTAGTATTATAATAACTACAGAATTTGTTGTGATCATAAAAAGAGAAAGAGCTATAAGAATATGTTCTGGCAAGGTGTGGGGGAAGGGAGTGCCTCGGCAGACCCATGCTGAGGCATCCCTTCCCCCTGAGGGATCAGACACACGCTGGCATAGTATAGAATAGAGTTTATTCAGGGCATGGGGAGGAGAGTTAAGAGGATAGCAGAGGCAGAGAAAGGCAGAAAGAAGGAGAGAGTAAAGAAGTAAGGGCCGGCGATGACCACATGGAAAGAGGGAGAAGGGAATGGAGAGAGAGGGGGAACAAAGGGGCAAGAGGCAAGGGAGAGAAGCAGGAGTAAGAGAGAGAGGAGGGGGTAAGCAGCCTCTTTTTTATAGTGTCTTGGGATAGCTGGCTGTTGCCAGGTAACCATGGGGAAGAACATACCTGGCTACTGCCAGGTAAATGTGGGGGTGGAGTTTATACAGAATACTAACAGAGTTCCTTCAAGGTGTGGTTCTGTCCATTATTGACACAACCTGTCTTAGCTCTTGCCTCCAAGTCTGTCCAAAATAGTTACTAAGACATCAGTAAAGCTCAACCTCTTATTAGACAGAGGCCTTTGCCTTTATTATAGCCTATATAGGCATGTTGGGCAGTTAGACTATAAAGCAAATTCTACAGGATTTATTCTATGACCAGTGAGTGGTCCAACTTAATCTTAAAATTTCTGTACCAAGTACAAAAGAAAAATCATTTTTCTGAGAACATACTTGCTGTAACTTTTTGTGCACACACACACACACACACACACACACACACACACACACAAACATACACACACATTTTATAACCAAAATATGTAAAGAGTGTTCTAGAATATCCTTAAATTAATAAAAGAGGACAAAAATAAAAATTGACTAAACAGGTATGTTATAAAGTATCATATTCCATTGATTGGTGATATTGAGTGTGATGATGCAGGAGGCTGAGGTAGGAGGATCACAAGTTCAGTGGCCACATGGTCTATCCAGGGAGTTCAAGGCCAGCTTGATCAGTTCAGTGAGACCCAGTCTCAAAATTAAAAGGAACCTAGGCTTGTAGCTTAAAGCTAGAGCACTTTGGTGGTGTGCATAGGACCCTAAATTCAATTCTTTGTTCTACAAAACAAAAAAACAAATGACATTGACTAAATGGTGAGTGAGCGTGTGAAAAGGTGTTCAATGTTAGTAGGTACTATAAAAAGAATAAATAAGAACTGCAGAGGGGATGGAGAGATAGCTCAGTGGCCAAGGATACTGGCCTCAGAGGACCAGAGTTCAATTCCCAGCACACACATGGCATCTCATTACTGCCTGTACCTTCATTTCCAGAGGACCTGACACTTCATGCAAACATACACATAGGCAAAACAGCAATGCACATGAAATAAAATTAAATAAATTACATTAAAAAATGGAACTGCAATGGAAGATGTGATGGTTTATATATGCTTGGCCCAGAGAGTGTCTCTTTAGGAGGTGTGGCCTTGTTGGAGTAGGTATGTCACTGTGGGCATGGGCTTAAGACCCTCATCCTAGCTGTCTGGAAGCCAGTCTTCTGCTAGCAGCCTTCAGGTGAAGATGTAGAACTCTCAGCTCTGCCCGCACCATGCCTACCTGGATGCTGCCATGTTCCTGCCTTGATGATAATGGTCTGAACCTCTGAAACTGTAAACAGCCACAATTAAATGCTATTCTTGTAAGAATTGCCTTGGTCATGGTGTCTGTTCACAGCAGTAAAACCCTAACTAAGACAGAAGATCAGTGCCATTATATACATGAAAATAAGATTTTAAAAAACTGACAATACCAAGTTAATGAGGATGTGAAGCAATTGAGATTCATATGCTGCTTGTGGGTGTATAACATGGTATGACCCTTTGGGAGTCAGTTTTCTAGTTTCTGATACAATTTCTTGGAAGCATATGTCCACCTTAACATTTACATATAAATGATTCAAAGACTTACCTAATTCCAAAGTCCTTCCAACCCCTAGGCTCTCTGTGGGTATGTTTTTCATACCACAATTACAAGTTCTTTTTCCTAGCTGGATTATGACTTTTTCTATAGCTCCAAATAAATGTTTAGATAACACAGCTGCCAAGTATCATTTTCAGACCTTCCCAGAGCTTAGTTTACAGCTTTGCTACATAGTAGACAGTAAGTATTAAAACTAGTGAATTGTCCCTATCTCAAAGCAGGCCTTCCTTTAAAAAGCTGTACTAAGCCTGTGTCACATTGCCTGTAGTGTCCCTGAAGCTAGCATGTAGAGGAAGGAAACATTT
>JADRCC010146493.1:0-11789 GCA_019843855.1 Hylomyscus alleni
ATAAAAAATATTAACAACCGTTTATAAGGAATCAATTGACATGAAGAAGAAAGATAAGGGCTAGATGCCAAAGCCAAGGAAACACTTTTTTCAAAGATCAGTAAGATAGACAAAATAATAATTAACATGATGTCTTGAAATTTGTGGAATCAGAGAGAAAACTTAAGTATCTATTTGCTAGAAGAAAGCACTGAGCTAAAAATCAAAGTTAAAGATATATACTTAAGTAAAATACTATGGAGAAAATTTCAAATGTAGAGGATGACTAAACATCTGACAATATGAGAATTTATAAATTTAAAGTGACAGGGCAGAAAACACATATCTCTACAACATAGTGTGTTCAGGACATCAAAAATACAAACCAATAAACAATACTAAAAGCTATTGGGCTAAAACATCAACTTGTTTAAAAACCAAGCATATTAGAATAGCATCAGATTTCTCACTGGCAAAGCAAAGATCCAGGAAAGCAACGAATAACATAATTCCAACACTGAAAGTAAATAACTGCCAACCAAGATTGCTCTAGCCAACAATGTTATGTTTTAAAATTGACAGATAAAGAAGTATCTCAAATGGTTTCAAATATAGACGAAGAGGGGAGACATTAACCTTAGTCATTCTCTTGAGCTATCCTTTCTTTTCTTTTCTTTTTTTTGAATATTTTCTTTATTTACATTTCAAATATTATCCCCTTCCCAGGTCTCCCCTCCAGAAACCTCCTATACCATCTCCCCTCCCCTGCCTCTATGAGGGAGATCCCCCACCCACCCACCCACTCCCACTTCCCGCGCTGGCATTCTCCTACACTGAAGCATCAAACCCCCTCAGGCCCAAAAGCCACTCCTCCTACTAATGTCCAACAAGGCCATCCTCTGCCACATACGCAGCGGGAGCCATGGGTCCCTCCATGTGTACTCTTTGGTGAGTGGTTTAGTCCCTGAAAGCTCTGGGGGGGGGGGGTCTGGCTGGTTGATATTATTGTTCTTCCTATGGGACTGCAAACTGCCTCAGCTCGTTCAGTCCCTTCTCCACCTCCTCCATCTGGGACCCCACACTCAGTCCAATGGTTGGCTGCAAACATCCTCCTCTGTATGTATCAGACTCTGGCAGAGCCTCTCAGGAGACAGCCATATCAGGCTCCTGTCAGCAAGAACTTCCTGGCATCCGCAATAGTGTATGGTTTTGGTGACTGTATATGGGAAGGATCCTCAAGTGGGGCAGTCTCTGGATGGCCTTTCCTTCAGTCTCTGCTCCACACTTTGTCTCCATATTTACTCCTGTGAATATTTTGTTCCCCCTTCTAAGAAGCACTGAAGTATCCACACTTTGATCTTCCTTCTTCTTGAACTTCATGTGGTCTGTGAATTTCTATCTTGAGTATTCCGAACTTTTGGGCTAATATCCACTTATCAATGAGTGCATACCATGTCTTTTTTGTGTGACTGGGTTACGTCACACAACATGATATTTTCTAGTTTCATTCATTTGCCTAAGAATCTCATGAAGTCATTGTTTTTAATAGCTGAGTAGTATTCCATTTTGTGTAAATGTACCACATTTTCTGTATCCATTCCTCTGTTGAGGAACATCTGAGTTGTTTCCAGATTCTGGCTATTATAAATAAGGCTGCTATGAACATGGTGGAGCATGTGTCCTTATTACATATTGGAGAGTCTTCTGGGTATATGCCCAGGAGTGATATAGCTAGGTCCTCAGTATTATTTCCAATTTCCTGAGGAACAGCCAAATGCATTTCCAGAGTGGATGTACCAGCTTGCAATCCCACTATCAATGGAGGAGTGTTCTTCTTTCTCCACATCCTCTCCAGCATCTGCTGTCACCTAAGTTTTTGATGTATATTGGATATTAGCCCTACTTTGGATGTAGGATTAGTAAAGATCTTTTCCCAACTTATTGGTTGATGTTTTGTCCTATTGACAGTGTCCTTTGCCTTACCAAATCTTTGCAAATTTATGTGGTCCCATTTGTCAATTGTTGATCTTAGCGCATAAGCCATTGGTGTTCTGTTCAGGAAATTTTCCCCTCTACCCATGTGTTTGAGACTTTTCCCCACTTTCTCTTCTATTAGATTCAGTGTATCTGGTTTTATGTTGAGGTCCTTGATCCACTTGAACTTGAGCTTTGTACAAGGAGAAAAGAATGGATCAATTTGCATCTTTTTTCCACTGGATGGTTTTAGCTCCTTTGTCAAAGATCAAGTGACCGTAGGTGTGTGGGTTTATTTCTGGGTCTTCAGTTCTGTTCCATTGATCTACCTGCCTGCCACTGTACCAGTATGAGCTAGCCTTTCAATTTATTCATCATCATTTAAGAAGTAATTTATTTAATTGAAGATTTTCAGAGACAAAATGACTTAAAGTCAGCTAAATCCCATTATCAACTTACAGCTATATGTTCCTTGAAGAGTTCTTTTCTTTCTTTTTCCTTCCTTCCTTCCTTCCTTCCTTCCTTCCTTCCTTCCTTCCTTCCTCCCTCCCTCCCTTCTTCCCTCTCTCCTTCCCTCCCTTCCTCCCTCCCTTCTTTCTTTCCTCCTTGCCTGCCTCCTCGCCTGCCTCCTCCACCCTGTTTCCTTCTCAGATCTCCCTTTGGAGACAGGGTTCTACTACACACCCCAAACTGCTATTGAATTTACTGGATAGACTAGAGTAGGCTGGAAATCACAATGGTCTTTGTGCCCTTTTCTCTTGAGTGATGTGGTTGCAGAATTGCATTGGGGTGCATAATTTCTGTCATTAAAACAGATGTAGCTTTTGCCTAGTAATTCTAAGACTTCATTAGTGACCACGATAAAACTTAACTAACATAATTAACTACATTTCTCCTCCTAATTTGTCAGGGAGAAGAGCCATTTTAAGGATGATTAGTCAGAATGTCCCCATTTCTTGGAAGAGTTCCTAACTCGGTAACAAAAGAAGATAATGAATGAATAGGAAAGGAGGAGTGTCCAAAGTCTGTTGGGATCCTATGAAAACTTTTAATCGAGCACTCAGGTAAATGAAAGTATGTAAACAGTGATTAACGAAGTATCTCCTTGTCCTCATTGTTTCCTTAATTTCCTCCACTGCATCTCAGTTATCTTTGATTTGAATACTTTCTGCAAATGTTGCTGTTGCCTAAAGTGTGCATAGATTAATTTGAGTTCCCATATAAACTGTCACTATTGCAATAGAGTCTTCCACCCTGCCCTTTACTGCTCTGCTAATTTATGTCACCAGTACATTGCCTAATCACAATAGTTTTATTTTATTGACTTCTAGCCTAGCCATGCTATGAATATATGATGTACTTGATTATTATTTCATGTGCATTCTTGTCAAAATTGACAACTTAAATAACGGATTTTCGGAGGAGAGAGAACAAGACATCCTTGCAATCCTTCTAGCTGAATGATGCTAAAAATGTACTTACTGAGGAAAGAATTGAGAACAAACAGTAACTTCAACGTGGCTTGGCATCGCTGTGATATTTTTATTTTACTATGTAAACTGTTAGTCTGCAACAGCTTCGAGATTTTTAAATAAACTACCTTTTCTCACAGATGGTCTATAAGATATTGCACTACCATTTGTGCTTTTAACTAAGGCTTGCATCTGTGCCAGGAACAATTGCTACTGTGAGACAGATTTGTAATGCAAAGTTCCTGTTTTCAAGATGCTTACAATCTAATTGTGGATTAGCAACCTTGCTTAAAAAAAAAATGAATGAATGAGCTGAACTGAGGATCAAACAAAATGCTTTTAGACAAATAATGTGGAATAAAATCACCCGTCTTGCATCAAGCAGCATGCAATGAACTCTGGGAAGGATGTCATTGAAGAAATAGTGTGTGGTTTGGTTTTTGTAGGATGAATGAGATTAGTTAGGTAGAGAAGGTAGGAAGTGCACTGCAGGAGGATAGAACAGTATATACAGGAACAGTATTAGAAAAAAGTTTCAGAGAGAGTAGCATTTTCTGTGGAGATGAAATGCCTATTGAGGATGCAGAAGCTACCAGTAGTCTTAATCCATGTTGTAGATCTTATAGACAATAGGGAGTCACTAGAAGTCTCCAGTCTTAGAGAAGGATTATAGGGAGCCAGCAGTAACACAAAGAGATTTTTCTTCTAAAAGTCACCCTGGAGATGTTGACTAGATAGTTATTTTCTTGTCTGGACAAGAAAAAAAAATAGTTATGAGCCTATAATGATTGTACTGATAAGCAGTGATGGACCCATGAACTAGAATAGAAACATTGAGGACAGATGGGGAAGAATAAATTAGGGAGACACTTCAGAGCAAGGCTTGACAAACCTCAATTTGTGAAAGGGTTTCTCAAGGGGAAAGGGGAAAGCGATCTAAGGCTTAAACTTGAAGATAATAATAATACAACCCTGTAGCATGTGTAATATGCATTTAATTTTCAACACTGAATGTCCATGATCTCGTTTGATCTTTCATCCATTCTGTGAGATAGGTTAAGGACTATATTTTCTCTTCCTTGACAGATGCAGTCCAGAGAGGTTAAGTGATTCACCCAGAATTTCATAGCTCATTAAGCAGAGAAACCTGACCAGAGCACAGACTTGATGACGCTTTTTCCACTTCGTCATGATGTTGTGCTGTTAATGTGCTTGCCTAGACTCAACTAGAAACAGTCATTATGCACATTACTATTGGAGAAAAAGAGGAGGGGGAGAAGGCAGACAATAAGGTGAATACACACTAATTTTGAGTCACTTGAGATTTTTAATAATAATGTTAATTCTAATGAGGAAAAATAGGTAGCATTTTGACAATTCACTATGTGCAACATTAAGCAATTATATGAATTAACTGACATAGTCTTCTAAGTATTTTTGCTTTTAGCATATGTGGTGGGAAGGATACACATAAGCTCCTATATTTGAATGATTGGTCCCCCAATGGTGTAACTATTTTAGGAAGAATTATTAGGTATGACCTTATTTGAGGGAGTACATCACTGCAGGATAGGCTTTGAGGTTTCAAAAGTCCATGCCATTCACAGTTAGCCCTTTTCTGCCTCCACATTGCTGGTCTGGGTGTAATCTCTTAGCTACTGTTCCAGTGCCATGACTGCTGATTTGCTGCTATGCCTACCCCTATGATGCACATGGGCTCACTTTCTTAAATTGCATGCAAGTCTCTAATTAATTACTTTCTTTTATAAGTTACCTTGGTCATGATGTTTTCTCACGGCAATAGAAAAGTTAATTTAAGACTGTATAACTTTTTTTCAAATATATATGTCTGCACAACTTCCATGGCTATAGATCCTGTAAATCTTAGCTTGAAATTCATAATCGAGACAAAACCACACCATTATTACTTAACATTTTTCTTGCTATTATATCCAATATGTTTACAAGCAGACAAATGTAAGACACTATGTCGATAAAGCATGCTCTAAAATTATATGATTCAGTTAAATGGAGGAGTTAATTTAAATAAAATCACTAATTTTAAAATTACCTTTTTAAAATTGATAAATACCATCACCAAATTATTGCTATCTATATGACACTTCTTACTCCCAGGTATTAGGATAATCAACAATATTTATTTGAGGGAGAAGGGGGCTATCGGGTGTCCGTAAAATATCATATACAACCTACACCAACACCCAGCAAGCATTCTTCAGTTTGGATGTGGGTATTCCTAATTGATTGGTACTAGGGAGGAAGTAGAGGAGTCATAAACTGAAATTTTGTGACAACAAAACACAAACAGGAAATGAGGGCAAAAATCTGTGAATGGCATGGCTTTTGAAACCTCAAAGCCCACCCAGAGGTGATGTATAAGGCCATATCTGATAATTCTTTCATTGGGACTAGTCAGTCTACCAATCTTGTGCCCGTGTTATCCCAGTCACTTAGCTCTTTACTCCAAGAGACTGTGTACTTGGAGTTCCCACAGAGAAAGCCTGAGGGAAAGACAATACGCAGTAATGCCTCACCCAGAAATGTCTCCCTTCTCCCTTCTCCTGGTATAGAGAGCAGGTAAAATAAGTATACCTTTTTCAGTTTGAGGAGGTCCCATTTATCAAGTGTTGATCTTAGAGCCTGAGCCATTGGTATTCTTTTCAGGAACTTGTCTCCTGTACCAATTCATTAAAGACTATATCCCACTTTCTCTTCTATAAGATTTACTGTATCCGGTTTTATGTAGAGGTCCTTGATCTACTTGGACTTGAGTTTTGTCCAGGCTGATAAATATGGATCTATTTTCATTCTTCTACATGTAGACATCCAGTTAGTCCAGCACAATTTTTAAAAACTGCTTTCATTTTTTCATTATATGATTTTGGCTTCTTTATCAAAAATCAAGTGTCCATAGGTCTATAGGTTTAATTCTGAGTCTTTCCTTCAATTCCATTGATCCACCTGCCTGTTTCTGTACCAATCTGCAAAGCAGCTATAAGGTAAAGGACACTGTCAATAGGACAAATTGGCAGCCCACAGATTGGAAAAGGATCTTCACCAACCCTATCTCTAACAGAGGGCTAATATCTAAAATTTACAAAGAACTCAAGAAGTTAGACACCAACAACCCAAATAACCCAATTAAAAAATGGGGTGCAGAACTAAACAGAGAATTCTCAAAAGAGGAATCTCGAATGGCCTGGAAGCACTTAAAAAATGTTCAAAGTCCTTAGTCATCAGGGAAATACGAATCAAAACAACTCTGAGATCTCATCTTACATGCATCAGAATGGCTAAGATAAAAAACTAAAGAGATAGCACATGCTGGTGAGGATGTAGAACAAGGGGAACACTCCTCTATTGCTGCTAGGAGTACAAACTCATGCAACTACATTGGAAATCAATTTGGCATTTTCTCAGAAAAGTAGGAATAGTTCTACCTCAAGACCTATGTCTCACAAAGACACTTGCTCAACTATGTTCATAGCAGCTGTATTCACAATAGCCAGGAACTGGAAACAACCTGTCAACTGAAGAATGGATAAAGAAAATGTGGTATATCTACATAATAACTATTCAGCTATTAAAAACCAAGACATCATGAATTATGCAAACAAATGTTTGAAATTTAAGACTATCGTCCTGAGTGAGATAACCCACTCCCAAAAGGATATTCATGGTATATACTTACTTATAAGTGTATATTAGCCATAAAATACAGGTAACATGTTACACTCCACAGACTGAAAGAAGCTAAGCAAGAAGGAACCCAAGCAAGAAAGCTTGAATCTCACATAGAAGGGGAAATTAAATATTCATAAGGGGCAGATGAGGAGAGGGAACTAAGAGGGAGCATGGTTGGGGAGGAGAATAGGGAGGGGGTTCAGGATCAGGTATGAGGAAGGACAGGAAAGATGGCTAGATGTCCATGACAATGAATGGAAATCTGCAACTGATGGGGGTGAGAAGGGAGCAGGGGGGCGGGCATTTCCAGGACTAGTTAGAGACCTGGAATAATATGGGAGGCCCTCAAGAATCAATGGGGGTAACTTAAGCTGTGACTCACTACGTTGGGGGATATGGAACCTGAAGAGGCCATGTTCTGTAGCCAAACAGGAGTCTCACAAAACATTCAACCCAAAATTTATCCTGTCTACAAGTAATGCAAGCATAGTGGTTGGAGTAGAGACTGAGGGAATGGCCAACCAATAACTGGCTGAGATACATCCTACAGGCAAGCACCAATCCCTGACACTATTAATGATAATCTGTTATGCTTGCAGAGAGGAGCCTAGCATGGCTTTCTTCTGAAAGGCTCCACCCAGCAGCTGACTCAGATATGGTCACTCATAGACAAAAGTGGGTGGAGCTTGGGGACTGTTATGGAAGAATAAGAGGAAGGATTATGTGCCCCAAAGAGGATAGGAACTCCCCAGCAAGACCAACAGAGTCAACTAACCTGAACCCTTGGTACTCTTAGAGTCTGAACCACCAACCAAAGAACATACACGGGCTGGACCTAGTCCTCCCCACTCACATATAACAGATGTGCAGCTTTGCCTTCATGTAGGTCCTGAACAACTGGAATGGGGGCTATCCCAAAAGTTGTTGCTGAGCTGCCTTGTCTGACCTCAGTGGGAGAAAAAGCTCCTAGCTTCATAAAGACTTAAAATTCCAGATTGGGGAATACTCAGGAGTCCCCCACCCACTTAGAGGATAAGTGGAGGGATGGTGGTGGAAGATTTGTGGGAAGGGGTCAGTGAGAGGGACAATGAACAGGATGTAAAGTGAATATGTAAGAAAATTAAATTAATAAAAATAATTATACCTACCAATTCTTTTTCCAGGGCAATTCTCCTTGTAGTCAAAGAGAGAGGGGGAAAAAGAGAAGAGAAAAGGCAATTAAGTTTTTTCTTTTAATGAGTAAGAATAAGAATTCATCTCCCTTTGACCTGGATATTCTGAGATTTTGCAACAAGTGGTTCTTTTACTACTGCATGCCTAGCAATAAGGCTAGGTCCTGTTTTATGGTAGATAGTTAATAAATGCATAATGAATAGATGATATATGTATGAGCGCATCAATGTTCAAGTGAAAGAGCAGCTTTTGGATGCAGCAATTAGGAAGCAAGTAATTGCTAAATTCCTAGCTCATGCAACCCAGACACTGTAATGTCAGCTAACATTTCTTGAACTTTAACTATAGGGAAGGCATTGTTCTAAATGTGCTTCACTATTATGAAAGCTCATTAGTGGCTGAATCAATGTCACAGCCTTCATCTTCAGCCTTTAGCATGTCACTCTGTTTTGCAAGCTGTAGAAACCAGAGAGGGCATAAAGAATCAAGGCTCTTCCTGGTACCATGCTTTGGTGGGTGGACCTTGTCAGAAGGAACCATAGTAAATGTTGAACATTCTTCTAAAATCTCAGCACCAGCAGCATCATTGTCCCTAGTTTTCCAGTACCTGTAAAAGTTCTTAGAATTCCTGTGCCTGTCTGAAGTTGCTGGTAGCAGTTCCTTACACATGGCCCTGCTGAAAGATGTGTATGCTTCCAGTTTTCTTTATTAAATGTCTTCCTGCCTCAAATAACTATAGTTGTTTGTGTTTACTCAACTGAAATCTGAGTGCTTCACATAGGCTTTACATTAGTTCCAAAGGTGAGGAGTTCATATCACAGAGCAGCAAAATGATGTGACTGAATTGACCAAAGTGGTTGCCTTAGTGCCTGTGCTCTAAGTAGTTCTGCCCCATACTTTTTAAATTGTAAAGTCTACTCCAGTCAGATAAAATATCCTTTCCTTTAGTTTATTTTTTTTTTACTATTTCCATGGAAAAATATTGTTTGAAGTCTGTTTTAAACTTGCAGACTTTCTATACTCTAGATGAAACCATTTTACTTTCAAATAAACCTCTCTATGTCACCTTTTGGGGTGAAGCAAGGGAGCCTGACTATTCATCCACCTGGATGAAGGGTAAGAGTAGGGAGTATGGGAAGCATCAGCCTTAGAATCTTTCAAAATCTGGACATTGATTTCATTTCCCAACACCCTCCTAGGGATTACACTCCTATTTAAAACAAATTAAGATCAATGTCAAATTTGATAGCCTTTGGGGTTTAAATGGCAAGAAACAAAATGTTGGTTCTGCAAAGCTGAGAGCCTTGTTAACTAGATGTTGTGTTTGCCTATGTTTCTAGGCAAAGCTAACATTTCAAGTCAGAGAGGTGAATCTATATATATTGATCTATAAGAGCATTCGTGATATATTGTCAAGTGGTGAAAAACAAGTTTCAGGGCAAATTGATGATATGATTTTATTTTTTAAGAAAAGAAAGAAAGCTATAGAAAGATAACACCTCCACACAGAATGTTGCATCTAGCAAGGTTCTTGGCCACAACCTTCCTATTTTATTGATGAGTGTATCTGAAGACCAGAGAGCGAAGCAGCTAGGGTCAAAAACCTAGTTAGTAACAGAATCAATTCTCTGTTACCCATCTCCAGACACTACTACATCACTCTGTACAAGCTGTACCTGTAACATGCTAATTAGAAGATAATAATCAAGTATGATTGCCAGAAGTTTGGGTTAGGGAATCACTAATCAAAATGGGACACCCTTTAAACTCTAAACTGACATATATTAGAGGGTGGAATTCTGCCCCAAAAGCAGGATCATTAAAAAGTATGCTTCATTTTTCCTAAATTTGCTCTATATAGATATTGTTTAGTTTCGTTCCTTTAATAATTTAATGCTTTCTCTGACATATTTCTTTCATAATGTTAATTTGAGCGAAATAACAAACTAATAGAGCACTTGGTGTGCACAGTAAGAAACTTGCCACAGTACCTGGTTAAAATCCCAAAGTTGACATTTGTTTAATGAATAAACTGAAAACAATTGAAAGATTCTAGATTAAGTTCTCTGCCACTGAAATATACTCAAGATCTCTATGCTACTTTTAAAAAGTTGTTTGACCATCAGAAGACTAAGATTTTATGTCTTATTTATGAAAGAGAAACAGACAGAGAGAGGGGGTAAGTATGCACCTATGTGTTAGAGTTTGAGGAACAACTTGTAAAAGTTGGATTTCATCTCCTTTTCTGTGGGTTTCAAGGGGTGAACTCAGGTCCCCGGATTTGTGCAGTGAGCATCTTTACTCAAGCAGCCATCTTCCAAGCCCTGTCTGATTTTTTTTTTCTACAGAAGTCTTAGAAGCAATCCTTACCAAATAATTAGGAACAACTGTGCCTCTTAAAAAGTGTAAAAGAGTTATTTTTTTTAAAAAAAAAAAGTTGATCCAAACATGTAGTACTGATAGCTAGCAACTGGAAAGGGAGAATGAGAAGAGGGCTAGAGGGAGGTTAAATATCACAAACACAAGACACTTAGAGAGCAGTGGATGCTCTAGTGCTCCATAGCACAGTTGGGTGATTATAGCTGCCAGTAATCCAAAGCATGGTGACTCCAAAATACAAAGTAATGATCAGGAGGAGAAAATGCTAATTACCCTGATTTTCAGTACTTATTGTATGAATGTATTAAAATAGTACCCTGGACCATATACATATGTACAGTTATTAAGGACTAAAGTGTTCAAAAAGTATTCTGGGAAATGGCAGTTAATGTATTCTAATTTGATCAATACATAATACATACATTGTTGAACTATCACACTATAACTCACAAACATGTTAAAATGGGTACTGTCAGAGCCTCTCAGGAGACAGCTATATAAGGTTCCTGTCAACCAGCACTCGCTGGCATCCACTATAGTGTCTAGATTTGATAGCTGAATATGGGAAGGATTCCCAGGTGGAGCAGTCTCTGGATTATCCTTCCTTCAGTCTCTACTCCAAGTTTGTCTCTGCAACTCCTTCCATGGGTATTTCGTTCCCCCTTTTAAGAAGGAATGAAGTATCCACACTTTGGTCTTCCTTCTTCTTGAGTTTCTTGTGGGCTCACAGTCATCCATTGGACTGAGTACAGGGTCCACAATGAAGGAGTTACAGAAAGGACCAAAGGAACTGAAGGGGTTTGCAGCTCCTTAGGACGAACAACAATATGAACTAACTAGTACCCTCAGAGTTCTCAGGGACTAAACCACCAACCAAAGAATACACATGGTGGGACTCATGGCTTCAGCAGCATATGGAGCAAAGGAAGGACAAGTCAGTCATCAATGGGAGGAGAGGCCCTTGGCCCTGTGAAGGTTCTGTGCCCCAGTATAGGGGGATGCCAGGGCCAAGAAGCAGGAGAGGATGGGTTGGTGAGCGGGGAGGGGGGGGAGAATAGAGATTGTTGTTGTTGTTGTTTTCTTGTTGTTGTTTTATTTCTTTTTTTT
>JADRCC010146495.1:0-10330 GCA_019843855.1 Hylomyscus alleni
TCATAGAGGGAAACCAGTCTTAGCCTTTCTGGTCTGAGGTAACAGAGAGAAAAGAGAGAGTTGCCCCAAATCCTATATAGAGTTCTGAGCA
The DNA here is from genome assembly GCA_019843855.1 of Hylomyscus alleni. Taxonomy (NCBI): domain Eukaryota; kingdom Metazoa; phylum Chordata; class Mammalia; order Rodentia; family Muridae; genus Hylomyscus; species Hylomyscus alleni. Next base: position 92 of record JADRCC010146495.1, read on the forward strand.
TAAATGCAGTTACCTGACCTCTAGAACTCAGATACAGCACAAACAATGAACATCTAAGAAGTCATCTGGACTTCATAAACACATGGCCACAGCTACATTTAGCCTATCTGAGTTCTTCTGATAAATATATTGAGCATATAATTGACTACAGCCTGCTTCTATTCTGGCATGGTTGGCTTGCTTCAGATTAGTCTATGAATTGCCCATGCAATTCAAATCACTAAAGTTGGTGGCATTGTCAGGGTATCTTTAAACAGAAATCTGTAAGTCTGGCACAGGTCTGTCTCAGTAATTCTTACCCCAAGATAATACTTTTCTCCAAAGACCAGCTCCATTTGTTCCAAATATAAAACAGCCAAGTTTTGATAGAAGACATTAGTTTCCTGTGAGAGTTAAGAAAGTCCTCCACCACACTCAGAAAAATGGAGCACACATGTGCGTGTACATACACACACACACACACACACACACACACACACAGAGAGAGAGAGAGAGAGAGAGAGAGAGAGAGAGAGAGAGAGAGAGAAAGTGCCAGCCCCCATACACACCATCACAGAGATAAACATAATACCAAGCTAAAGCAACTCTGCGGCATCCTGGCAAGATAACACTAAGGCCCTAAAACCTTATTGCTCTTGGAAAACCAGGTGTGTACCCAGCAAAGATGACTAGGGAGTAAAACAGAAAAGTTGTTACTTGCATCAGAATATCCCCAAAAGGAAAGCACAATCCCACCTTTCTTCTATTGATCTCACCTCAGCTTCAAGTTTCCAAGGCAGGTTTTAAGTCTGCACAGATGACACTTTTCCAGGGCTAGAAAACACTACTTACCTTCAAATCTTTCCTCAGCAAGTGAGACTGAGTAGGAGTATATTTCTACATGAGCGGAGTAGAGAAAAAAAGAAAACCTGTGTCTCTGCAAAGGCTGTAAAATCAGGAGGTTCCCCTAGAAGCTTGCCAGAACTGCATTTTCCTCTCATTTACATACATATTGAATTCATTTCCAACCAACGCCCTTGGATATTTAAGGCCCAAATCTCCTTCAAGAGTATTACTCACTTATAGATTAACTATCTTGGGAAAGACTATAAACATGTAGAAACTAGAGGCAAGACTCTGATCAAGTCTTATTTTTATTGGGGAGAAACCCCACCTACTTTAGATCCAGGATCTGAGGCAGATAGGACTGTAAGCATGGGTTTCCCCTTTAATCTTCAGCTCTGCTTCCCTGCTCTGTTGAAAATTGTTCTGAGTTAGCTTTTAGAATCCAAAGGGCATTTATTAAATCAGCTACTATATACCCTGCCTCATGAAGCATTGCTTAGTTTGGCAAAGATGTAAATACCTGAATATTTGTAAGGCCACACAGCTAAGTTGCAATAAAGCTATCATTAGCACAACAAGAACACATAGATTGAGGTGGTAGGGAGGGATGTGCTCTCCTATCTCAATCAGAATGCTTACAATTAAAAGACTGATGGCTCAGCAGGTAAAAGCACTGACTGCTCTTCGGAAGGTCGTGAGTTCAAATCCCAGCACACAACCATCCGTAAAGATACCTGACGCCCTCTTCTGAAGACAGCTACATTGTACTTACATATAGCAATAAATAAATCTTAAAAAAAAAAAAAGATTGAACACCAGGACTGACAGAGGTGTGAAAAAATTAGAACTGTCACTGGAACACAAAAAAAGTCAGCCACATGTTCACAAAGTAATGCTGTTCTCTATCTACATTCTAGTCCACATTCTAGTCCTCAGAACATATGAAAAGACCTCAGCAAGAGGCTGCTGCAGAGATGTCTCAGTCAGTAAAATGCCTACTGAACAAACATGAGGACCTGTGTTTGGATCCCCAGAATGCATTTTTTAAAAAGTGAGGTATAGTGGCATGCACCTGGACCCCTACCACTGGGAATAATGAGGGAGCCCTAAAGCTTACTGGCTAGCCAATTTTGCTGAATTAATGAGTTTTAGGTTCACTGAGATACTTGTTTTCAACAATATGCAGAGTAATTAAGAAAAGAAAGCCTCCATCAACTTCTGACATCCACATGTATTCACACACATGAATGTGCCCCTGAATGTACATATGCATACATTAACAAATAATACATATGTAACCACAGACACAGAAACACATACACAGACAGACAAGACACCCCCCAACACACAAAGGGTTTTGCAGAAGTGACTAAGCTAAGCCTCAAACTAACCACAAGGGAGAGTTGGTAGTCAAGAGTGAAACTGATGTGACGATGAAGTAGAAATTGGAGATAGAGTATCATAAGCACTATATTGCTGGCCTGGAAAATGGAGGAAGGGTTCAGGAGCTAAGGAATACAGGAAACAAATTCTCTTTAGAGTCAGAAAAGCTCTGCTGCCACTTTGATTTCAGACCACCTAACCTATAGAATTCAAAGATAATAAGCTTACTTTGCATTAAATCACTAAGTCTGTAGTAATAGCAGCAATTGAAAAATAAATACAAGCCACTCTCTAAAATAGTTACCAATAGCTCCTGAAGTTGAATATTTGCCTATTTTATCCTACTCCTGAGTATAGAAATATATTTGCATGAGGGCCAATATATGTATACAAACATTATGTCCATACCAGTTTTAGTCAAAACCATAAGAAGGTCAAAACCATAATGTTACTTAGGATTTGTAAAGCTCAACTTACAATGCTAAGCCAAATTCTGGTTGCGTATTATTCAACTGTATTAGCATAAACAACACTATTTGGAAAATGGAAAAGAAGAAATAAAATGAAAACCACATAATGTATGTGTTATAGAAAGTGTCAGGTAGGAAGTAAAGCATAAATCAAATACTAAAACATGGACAGGGTAAACAAGAAGAAAGAAAATAGATACAGAAAATAAGATAATTCTAGACAAAGGGAAGATCATGCAATTGTCCCTAATGTTCAAATGGGTGTAAAGTGTACGGATACTGAGGGCCAGTGATCACCAGCCAAAGAAAGAGACTACAAGGTAAGTGCAGCTACATCTCAACAAGCCTGGAGACTTTTTATCACCAATTAGATTGTACTCTCTAGGAAATGCTAGACAGACATCAAAGGTCAAAGCCAGAAAGTAACACTGTGGATTCACAATAAGGAAAGTGATATGGACCCAGGGACCTATAATGCTCTTTTAATGCTCATCTGGTCCTAGATGACAAGTCTAACCAAAGGTCCTAGATGACAAGTCTAACCAAAGGCACTGGCCACAGAGATGAGGTTCATAAAAGATGAGGGAGCAGACCTACTGTGTGCTTGACTATTATTGGAGAGGGAGTCTTCCAAACCCAAGTGGCTGGTAAGTCCATCAACAAGAATGAAAATCAAGTATACTTTTTCCCTCTGCCTACCTGGCTGGTTATAAAGCATCACAGAACTGGAAAGCACCAGTATGGCTGCCTGAAATATTGTAAGGTGAGGAATTGAGTTATATGGGCCAATGCCTGAGGCTAGTTTATGAAAAGCAATCTGGAACACAAGTTGAGACTTACCTATTTTACCATGAACATCCTATAAAACAGGGAGCATTACTAATTAATCTGTGACAGCCAATACCCCAAATGTCCTTACCAACCTTCATGCACAGCCATGGGATTCACTGATGATCTATACTCATGATCCAGGTTCCTAACAGCTAGCCTTGCCAACCTTTTCTGGAGAGATTCTTCTTGCAGCTCATCAAAATTCTAATGGCTTTATGGTTCAGAAATATCTTCTAAGTGTATTGTTTTCTCCACTAAGCTAAGACTTTAGCTTCTGTTTTTACTCTTCAGCAATGCCAACTTGATAAGCTTAGAGAAGTTTAGAGAGGGGCAGCCTACTGGTATTCCAGAGCCATCACGAGTCAAAAATAAATTTTACCTACTAGTTTTATCATTGCTATCACCTTATAGACCTGACTGAGAACAAGAGGAGCTGTAAGTTATATTCTTGAGAATGGTGACATGACAATTAGCAAAAATGAGAACTTGTACAGGGAAAACCTGGATGGGTCTGAAAGCAACTTGAGATTTAGAATGCGTTTTTCATGTCTGATCTCATTCAGGCAGAGTGAGTCCGGAACTGTTTTGATCTCAAACAGTTCCATCTTGAGATATTATGCTGTTGGAAAGCACTCTATCTTCTAGGTCTAACCTGCTGAATAGGTAAGAGGGCACTCATTCTGAAGTCATTTTTATCTGACAAAGAGAAAGGGATTCTTCAACTTTTTAGTAATCAAGATAAATTTAGGTACCACAAAGAACATTCACTACTCTTCAGAAGAAAGGCACTTAGCCTCCTCAAATAAAACTGAAAGAAACCAAATGACAACTAAGAAATTAATGAGGAGTCTATTTCTCTCACTTTGTTCTATAAAAATGGTTTATCTCAAACCAGAAGACTATGTATGGATATGTAAATATCAATGGACCATTAATAAGTATCAATTGTCCTTTAGAAAAAATACTGAGGCTTAATGAAAATATCAAGTGAAATGGAAATTTAAGTGGGTGATGAGGGAAAAGAAAAACTGCAATTAGAATTAACTTTAAAAAAAATGTTAAAACTATTTAAAATGTTGGTTATCTAGCCAATGAAATGAACACCACTAAATTTTGTTCATAGCACATGACTCCAATAGTGGAAAATTATCCAAATCCAAAGAATTACTTCCATTGAAGTCTGTCATATTATTTCACGACCAATTGTCACCCCTGATTGCTGCTCAAACAAACTAAACACATACAATTGATAAGGTTAAAAAAAAAAAAAACAAAGCAAAACCACTTAAGAAGCTACTACCACCCCCCATACACAATGCTATTTCCCTCTCTAGTCAGTGGGATACTGAAAACACATACCTAGGTTCTGAAGTAAAAGAACATAAAGAAATCTTATTAGGGGACAGACTGTTTTAAAAATAAGCACAGCAAGAGTATTCTGTTTTATCTAGTTTAAAATTCTGATGGTTATTTTAAGATAATGACACACATTAACACACTGTTTTGAAGTAGGGATAAAGTACTGCTCAATAAAGGGCTTTGGGTACCTAGAGAAAGACTCCTGCTACAAAGAGGATTTCTTGATCTGTCTTTATTAATTTCAGGTAATCATCTATAGCTCCTATCAGAAGAGATTAAAATTGCTGATTATAAAATACAGCAGTAAACATGGAAAGTGAATGAGAAAAAAAGGATAGAGACAGAATAACAGAGCTGAGCAGTTAATCTAATGTAACTACTACTCCAATTGGCATATCATACTTGTTAATAAAACCAGCACTCAAGTCTTAGGTCTAAAGGTGAAAACCAACCAACAGCTCCAGGGACATATTGCTCAGGCAGACAGACTTGTCCTGCAGGCCCTGAAAGCAAATTCTGGCTAACTATCCTTTTCCAGTAAGACCCTCTATACCTAATGCCAACTCTCTCCCATTAGACCATAGGACAAGGAGAGCAGAGCCTAGAATGCTACTAGCCAAGAGAAAAGTCCCCAGTGTTGAAGCATCTGTCCTAACAAGCTCATCAGAACTGGCTGATAGCTCCCATAACAGACTATTACAGCTCCAACAATACTCAACAGCACAGTAATCATATTCAATAGAATGGTACACTTCAAACCTAGAAGGCTCAATTTAGACCACTGAACTTGCTATGACTAAGATCTCTACATTCATACTGCCCAAGACAGATGCCATTAGCTGAAGTTGGCTAGTAATTGTTCAAAGCCTGATCAGTTCAACTGAAGATGTGCCCCAAACATAAGAGATGCAGAGGCAGGCAGATCTCTGTAAATTCGAGGTCAGCCTGGTCTACAAAGCAAGTTCTAGGACAGCAAGGGCTCTGTTATACAGAGAAACCTTGTCTCAGAAAAAAAAAATTAAACAGTAACTTGAAACCATACATTCCAAACCATTTGCAGCATTTTTACAGTAATTTCATATTGACAGATATCTTGGTATTTATTATTTAGGAGATATCTTTGTATTTGCTATTTAAAGTATGGAACTTACATTTTCCATGTCCTCTTTTCCTAGCACCTCTTCTTTACTGTGTTCTACTAAGAAACCAGTCTAAAATATATTGTAAATTAGAAATAAAACCAAAGCCGGGCATGGTGGTGCACGCCTTTAATCCCAGCACTTGGGAGGCAAAGGCAGGCAGATTTCTGAGTTCAAGGCCAGCCTGGTCTACAGAGGGAGTTCCAGGACAGCCAGGGCTATACAGAGAAACCCTGTCTCGAAAATCCACAAAAAAAAAGAAACTCAGGTCAAAAGAAATAAAACCAAAAACGGTGTTCTGTACAGAAGTCAGCTTGAAATACACTAGTATCAGAGAATTTTCTGTGATCCTTTTACAGTGATGACTCAGAGGCACAATGGGGGCCTCAACGCTCAGTCACACTGAATTCAGCTTTCTAAGCCAATTAAGGTTGTCTTTAAAGATCCTCAACAATGGCATTAAAGCTCACAGGAAAAGGATAACGATCAATTCCTTGCAGACCAGGAATTCTGTTAAATTGAAATTTCTCCCTCTAAGCATTTTAATGTCATTTTTGCTATGATACTAAAAAATAAGATCCTCCTCATCATTGAGGAAAAACATCTCTGTACTAATGAAAAAACTCAAAATCTTTATAAAAAGTCAGCAATGACAGTGCATACTTGTAATCCCAGCACTTATATGGTGGAGGTTCAGGAGTTCATGGTCATCCTCAGAACTTGAAAGACAGCGTTATGTCTGGGCGGCATAAGACACTATGTCTTTTTTTCTCTCTCTTAAAAAAAAAAAGGAAGAGGGCTGGAGAGATGGCTCAGCGGTTAAGAGCACTGACTGCTCTTCTGAAGGTCGTGAGTTCAAATCCCAACTACCACATGGTGGCTCACAACCATCTATAATGAGATCTGACGTCCTCTTCTGGGGTGTCTGAAGACAGCCTCAGTGTACTCACATATAATAAATGAATAAATCTTTTTTAAAAAGGAAGAAAGAAGAGAGTAAGATGTGGCTATCTATATTTTAAGATGTGAGCTAGATTTTTTTAAAGATTTATTTATTTATTTAATATATATGAGTACACACTGTAGCTGTACAGATGGTTGTGAGCCTTCATCTGGTTGTTGGGAGTTGAATTTAGGATCTCTCCTCACTCAGTCTCTGCCTGCTCTGGCCCAAAGATTTACTTATCATTATACATAGATGCACTGTAGCTGATATCAGACACACCAGAAGAGGGCGTCAGATCTCATTATGGGTACTTGTGAGCCACCATGTGGTTGCTGGGATTCAAACTCAGAACCTTCGGAAGAGCAGTCGGTGCTCTTACCTGCTGAGCCATCTCTCCAGCCTGTGAGGTAGATTTTTAAGATCTGTATAGATGTGGGAAGTACTGGTCATTTGAAAAAAGAGTATGATGGATTATCTGTGGAAGCAGGGGCAAGAAAATAAAAACAAAAGAAAACAAATTCTCAGCCCGTGAGGTGGCTATAGATTAGTTTCTTATTCACTCATTAAACTCATTTTCTTTAGCCTCAATCACCGTCTGAATTTCACTGATCATAAGGCTTTTTTAAGACAGGGACATGTTTCTAGGCAAAAAGAAAATAAATGCTTCCCACTAGAAAATCCTATCAGACTGACCTAAGAGGCAGATGTGGAGGAATTCAGAGACCACGTCAGACATAACCTCAGATAATAAGACAACAGACCTCACATTGCAAGGTTGTGGCCACCTTAGATGCAAAGAAGACAATAATCTCTCTCTTCACCAGTCCACAATACCCAGTCACTTTTAATCACCTCCTATTTCTTCTTCTGGCATAATTCTTTTCACCAAAGATTAGAGGAATGGGTCAGAGTATGTTTCTAAACTCAGCAATAACCTCGTTTTGTCTTGTATGTGGGAGGTAGTTATCTTTCAAAGTCTGTCTTACCAAAAGTAGTCTTAAGTAACTTTGCCTCTGCCTCTTGAGTGCTAGAATTAAAAGTGTGTGCCACCATGAGTTTTAAGCAACTTTGAAGCCTGGGAAAGTATAGTGCTTGCCTAGCACTGACAAGGCCCTGTGGTCAATGCTCAACATTATGAATATAAGCAGATAAATGCAACCTTGAAAGAGGATGAGCTGGGGATGGAGAGACGACTCAGAGGTTTAAGAAACCATGTTGCTCTTGCAAAGGACCTGAGTTCTATTCCTGGCATTGACATCAGGTTGCTTGAAACCATCTGTATCTCTAATTCCAAGGCGATCTGATGCCTCTGGCGTCCATAGGCACCAGCACTCTCACATACATGCCTACACACAAAGACACATAATTGAAAATAATGTAATTTTTAAAAATCAAGAAGCACTTTAAAATAAAACGGATTTGGGGGGTACTTTCCCGTCTATACTACCCAATCCTACCCTATGTGACTCCCTAGGGAATTTACTGAACTTCCTGTTTGTAGCTCCTCCCACCCAGTCCTGCCCAGTCTTCTACTCTAGGGATGGGGATGGAAGGCATGCAGGTGAAAAGACATCAAGAAACACTCTCTTGCCTATAAGCAATGTGATTGCTATTAAAAGGGGGAGGGGCTTAAAGTTCTGAGATATCCTAAATGTAATTACAAAAGGAACTATGCATATAAAGGAGGAAAGATGGAATAGTCAAAAAAAAAATCTTATAGCCAGACTTGATGGCACAAACCATAATCCCAGCACTTGAGAGGTAGAAGCAGGAGAATCAGAGTTAGAGGCCAGTTTCAGCTAAATATTAAGTTCAAGACTCTGTCTGAAAAAACAATTTACATTATTAAATGCATGTTAAAACATTAACCAAATAATATACTATAATATAATATGCTATAGCAGTCTTGCTTACATTCTTAGTCAATAAAGAGGCAATTATTTTCTTGGCAACAATCAATATAGACTCAATTTAAATAACTTGCACCTTTCCCAAATATTCTTTACGAAGTATCCTTCTCTGTGTGTGTTTATGTATGTATGTACACACCTCAGAGATTAAAAGAAGGCATTGGATCCCTTAGAGCTGAACTTACAGGTGGTTGTGAACCACCTGATATGGGCTCTGGGAGCTCAATTATAGTCCTTTTTGAGAACAACAAGTGCTCTTAACTGCCGAGCCATTCTCTCCAGCTCTACTCTGCCTTTTAGATCTTCCCAACTGCCCACATGTCTTGCTGCTTATTGCTTAAGGGAACTTGCTGCAGAGCTACTCCTTTCTTTTTTGTTACCATTAGTAATGGATCAATAAACTCTTATTTCAGAGTACTTGGTTTCATGAGTTTTGGTTTACTAAGAATGAGCAAATAATTTAATTCAATTAGACAATAATTACCTTAGGAGCACAGGAAAACCTCAACAGACATCAGACCACATGACTTGTAGTTCTATTATTTTAAGTTTCTCTATCACTTTTATAACCTAACACATAATCACTGAGCATTCACCCTAGTGCAGATTGTTGTATAAAACAAACTGGCAAACATTAGCTGCAGACAAGCTGTGCATGCACACCCCAAAGAAGGGTAGGATACTCATCCAGCCACCTTCTGCACTAGGTGGCACTGACAGACCCACCTAAAACTGGACCCAAGACTTGTTCTTAACCTAATGATCTAGCAGGAAGTCGCACACAATTAATAATGGCTAACCACCTCAAAGACTTTCTAGACAGATAGTAACTGCATCATCCTGAAGGTAGTGTTCTGCCACTCATGTTTGTCCATAAGTCTATTTTGAAGGTAAAATAAGAAAAGCTGGAGAGATGGCTTAGTAGTTAAGAGCACTTGCTGCTCTTCCATAAGACTAGGGTTCATGTCCTAATACCCACATGGTGGCAATTGTCTGCAATTCCAGCTCTAGAGGATCCAATTCCCTCTTCTGGCCACCAAAGGTACCAGATATGGACGTGATACACAAATACACATACAGGGAAAACTCTCATACTCCAAATATTTTTAAAATTTGAGATAATAGACCAGGGGTGATGGCATATACCTGTAATCACAGCACTCACAAGGCTAAGACAGGATGATTGCCACAAGTTCAAGGCCAGTTTGGGCTACAGAATGAGGCATAGTCTCAAAAACAAAAAGTTGAGAGCCAGGCATGGTGACATATGCCTTTAATCCTACCACTTGGGATAAGAAGGCAGGAAGATCATGCTTTAGAAGCTTTAGCTACTAAAAGTCAGCCTGGACTACAAAAGAGAGACCTAGTCTGAAGAC
>JADRCC010146499.1:0-10401 GCA_019843855.1 Hylomyscus alleni
TTTAGCTATACATGGCCTGTGGTGTAAGAAATGGGTGGACTGTATGGTCTACTTGGGGGTTAGAGCCTCTGAAGGTGTTAAAACCCATCCCTGGTGACAATTTGTACCTCTCTGAGATTTGGAGCTGGAGGTTGTGGTCAATAGTTTGTTCTCATCCCATGGCATCCCCAGAGTGTTCAGAGGAGATTCTGTTTGCAGGTGGAATGTAAGTCATTATGGGTGGGGTCCAGGGTTTTTAGGATGCACGGTGTCATGTAGGACTTCAGAGGGTCCAACAGTACAGGTCTGGTGGTGCACATCTCTAATCTGAGCACTCTGAAGCCTGCAGTAGGAAGATGATGAGTTCAAGGATAACCTGAGGGAAAATGAGAGCTGTCTCAAAAAACAGAGGGTCTAATGAACTGGTGGGCCTTTAAGATGAATGCCAAGAAGAAAGGAAGGGCAGCTACTCACCGTGATGCACTTCATGAGTGAATTGTAGAAACAGCGGCCAGATGAGGAAGGACTCGAAGATACTCCCAAAGGCAAGAGGCACAGAGCAGTATGTTACCTAGGTCTGCCTGCATTCACGACCTGTCTTCCATCTTAGCTGTATGGTTCAGAACAAGTGACTTTCTGTTCTAAGACTTGGTTTCCGTATCTGTAAAAGGAAGATTACTGTCCATACCTTATAGATTTGTTATAATAACTAACCTAGTTAATATAAATCAAGAGTTGATAATAACCCCAGGCCATTGCAGAGCCTCGAAATGATAATAGTTATAATGATCTACTCAGAATTTGGGGGATGGGTCATCTAAACTGAAAAAAGAGGTGAGTTGGGCATAGGAAATATCTGTTCGAGGAGGCAAAGGGGCACAGGTGAATTGTGTCTAAGATCAATTTGAGAAAATCTCAGACTTCTTAGTGACAGGCTCCTGCTGCCCAGTCCTTTTAGACCATGTGTGAGCCAATGAATCACCAAGACAAAAACCAGCGCTGTAATGGTATGCCACCGTGATACAGCGGCTGTTTGCATCATTCTGTGTAAAAACAAATTAAAAAAAATGTTCCCTCTCTGGCTCATAATGGGCATCAGACCTTTGCTGGAAGGGGAATGGCTATTGCATCCTTGGTGTCCTTCAGTGACCATGATCTTGTCAGAGAACAAATGGCAAAGGAGGCCAATGTCTTCTCTGAATCCGAATCCTGGCCCACAGAAGGGACATGGTTGGGAGAAGGCAGTGCTGGGCACTCTAAAAAGAACCAATCAGGCCACTCCTCACCAAGATGAAGGTCTCGGCCTGATCATCCGGCCTGGCATATTCCTGAACACTGACTGAGAGCATAGAGCCAAGGAAGGCAGGATAAAGACTAGAGACCAGAGCTGCTTAAGGAGAGGTGGCTCTTACAGTAAAAGGCTCACATGTAGCCTGAAAGGGATGAACAGAAATGGAATTTGCTGTATATTAAAGGCCATAGAAGAAGAGATACACGAACCTGTGTGAAAGCAGCAACTGGCACGTAGGAATGATGAGGATCACGCCTGATCCTCCCTGTAACACCAAAATGCTAGTATAGACTGAAAATGCCCAAGGCCTCCCAGCTCATGAAAGACACTGTCTATATATCCAGATGCACCTAAGAGTCTTGCATTTGTAAATATTGTCCATTGAGCAGCTACAATGGCGGCAAGCTGGCTTCACAGGATAAGAAAAGGTGACCCCTTGTCCCTACCTCCATCTGTCCCAGTGGCCCCTGTCAGCGCAACTTTCAACTAGCTCTCAAGAGATTTAGCATCTTGAAAAGTTAAGGCAGAAGGTTTGTGAGTTCGAGGCCAGCTAGTCTATATAGAAAGACTCTCTCAAGCAAGCAAACGAAAATTTTCTTCTCCAAACCACATGGAATCTAGTGGAGTAACAAGTCCATGTATCCCCTCAGCTTCAATCCACAGGTCCCCCAGGCCGCCTGTTATCTTCCTTTTACAGATAAAGAAACCAAGGCTTAGAACAGAGTCAGGTCCCTGTGAAGCTGGCCAAGACCACCCTGCATCACCATTGGCACAGTGGCCAAAGCCAGTGTGAGCTCTCTAAAGTGACAGGGCTGACCAGTTGCTTTCTTCTTGGATTCTGCTCAGGGTGGGAACCATCTGTCCTGCCAAGTCCCTTCATGTCTCAGAGAGGGCCAGGGACTTACCCAAGGCCATGCAAGGCAAGGTAGAAAGCAAACTTGTCTTTGGTCTCCTAGCTCTGGCCTGGAGCCGCGTTACCAGATCACCACAAACTTTTACAAATCTTCCTCCAAGTATACACACAGTGCCTATTAAATTAGTCTTCTTGGCCTGGCCAAAGTCCCCCTTCCCTTCCCCCACCACCCTCCATCCTGTGGCTGACCTCCCTCCCTCCTGCTTGGTGCCTAATCCCAAGTGTCCTTTTCACATCCGCACCCTCCCCTCCCCCTGCCTGTTCTCCTTAGGAGTGGGCCTCTCCCAGCCTCCCCATCTCCTGCTTCCCACCCCCTTGCCCCCAACCCTATAGAGTGTCATAAATTCTAACGAAACCCCATCAGGGGAAGAAAAGGAGCAAAAAGTGCCTAATTGGCAGGGGCCTGGAAGCCCTTGGTCCCCATGGTGGGATTGATAAGGTTCCTGGGAAGCAGTAGGGGTTTGGAGAGAGGAGGGGGAGATTGGGGGCCTGCCTGCCAAATGTAGCCAATTAATGTCAGTGCTGCCTTTCATGCCAGCCAATTAAGTCCCACATACTTGTCACCAGCCTTGGGAAGGGGGGTGGGGAGGGCGGGGCAGGGGGTTTCAAGGGAACAACTAATTTCCCTGCAGCCTCCAATAATGCTGCTTCAAAATGGGGAGAAGGTTCTGGGGGAGCTGGAAGGTGGGTGGAGCCTTCAGGGGCTGGCAGGAGGGATGAGTTTCGGAATGGTGATCGTCCTTAGAGACTTGGTTTGTACCCCTGGGAGAAATGGAAGATCGGGTTAGGTTCAGACACCATGAGTTGGTGGAAACTAAAGCTCTCTTACATTCTTCCCCACAGTAACCAAACCAGGCACTGGCCAGAGCTAGGTCATTTAACCTTCACAGCAATTCCAGGGCACTTCAGACACAGAGAATCTGCTCAAGATCATTTAGCTCAAAATGGCCAGGCAGGGCTCTATCACAAAGACCATGGTCCTGTGACACCTTGACATCTGGCTTCAGCATCTTAGGGACCCTTTTCTCATCTCTTCTCATGGCCACCATTCCATCAGCATACCCTGATAGCAGAGCACAGTGCAGACTCCTGAATGAGGTAAATGAACAGGGTAGGATCTGAGAGACAGTGTCTTCTTCCCTAAGGATGGTCATCAGGGAGCCAGGGATGTTCCCCAAGCTCTCCAAGGTTGCAGCTGCCTAGATAGAAGGAACTATTTCCAAGGCAGCCACACTTGCCATGGGGATCTCCCCAGTTCTTCCAGAGGCTTAGGGGAGTGGGTCAAACTGCTGGCTGGAGGACATTTTCTAAGGATTCCTGAAAGGTTGGACGGAGGAGAGGTGGCAGCTGGAGGAGTGGACTGGAAGGGCACTCCCAGAACAGAGAAAGAGAGCCCTGGTGGGAAGTGGGCAGTGTGGTAGTAGCACGGACTGAATGAAGCAAACCTGCCATTCCAATCCTTGTGCAACCACCTCTGCACTAAATGATCTTTGGAGAGTCCAGACCTCTCTGCAAGCCTCAGTTGCCACATCTGTGAAGTGGGGATGAGCAGAGTACTCCCTTGCAAGACTCTTGGGAGGCTTGTGGGTCTCAAGGGAGAGGAGAGAAAGGTTTGGAACCTATGAGTGGCTGGTCAGGGTCGAGGTGCTTCTGAGCAAGGGTTGGGCCAGGGGCAGATGTGCCCAGGAACTGGTCCCACAATGGAACCAGCTGCCCCTCTGCCCTGGATGTAGGCAGAGGCATCACAATGTGTACATTGTCATGCAGATGCTCTACCCGCTCCCCCCCACCCCTAGTGGGCCCACTAATGACCCTGAGAGTTGGTTGGAGGCTGGGGCAGGCTAATTACATGGCCCGCCAAGACCCAATAATTACACAGCAACTTGTACAGAGAGGGTGGCTAATTGTGTGACAAGCTGTGAGGGGAGGGCTAGGGCGCCCCTCCAGCTAATGAGCTTCCCCCAGAGTCCATGGGGCAGGGCCAGGGCCAAGAGGGGATGTGGCAGGCAGGCCCTTCCCATTCCCAGCCCCCCATGGCGCCCAACTCCTGGGAGGGTGGCAGGGCGTGCAAGAGGGAGGGAGCAGTGATTAAGAGCCAAGGCTCGCCTCAGACCTGTCTCCTCTTGCCAAGTCTTGCTCAAAGCCGCACCTGGTCGGGTACCATGGGCCTGGCCCTCTCAGGAACAACTCCCCCCACCCCACGCCTCCCTCACCCCGGGTGGCTTCAGTTCTCCCAGGCTTCTGCCCTTGGCCCTGGCTGGCTAGCACACTTTCTGTCCATGGCAAGGAGGAAATAGATCAGATTAACCTTTGACCACTTAAACAGATAGGACCCTTGATACTCCTTGTGGGAACAAGAAGTCAAGGTCCTAGTAAGGGCCAGAGGCCTGGGTTACTAGCCAGCTACCCTCGTCCCATCATCTACATTTGTGGAGCTTTTCAGTGATTCACTCAAAATGCCCCAGGTGCTCTGATGGTCTTTGGGGCTGGCCAGATAGGACTCCCAACTCAGCCCTTCCATTTTCAATGTATGTAACTTCTAACAAGTCACTTGACTTCTGTGAGCCTTTTTAAACCACTTGTAAATGACATGGTTAAGCGGATGGAATGAGCTAATGACAAAAAGGGCTGGACATGAGTGCCTGGATGCAGTGTGACACAAACATACGCTCCCTCAACTACATATCTGGGCATGTGCTCCAAAGACCAGCAAGGCATCTAAGTGTCCCATGACCGCACCACTCTCCACTCATCCCCACCTCCATGTCAGACTCAGTCCTCATCCTCGCTCATTAGTAGCCTCACCCCACCTGCCTATGCCCAAGCCAACCAGCACTGCCTCCCCAATCCCTCTTTTTTGCCTGAGGCTAGAGCCAAGCAGACTGTAAGATCCGGAACTTCCCTCAGACACCCAATTGAAACAGACTTCAAGGTGAAGACAGGCCTGCACCCTTTCCCCCCCAGAGGTCCATTTCTGGTCCTCTCTAGCTCACTTCTCAACTTTTGACGTTTTTGAGCCCACCTCCCCTCCAAAAAAACTAAGCAGGAGTAAAGCCATTGAAGTGGCTGCTGACAGGTTGGAACAGCTTAACAAATCACTCTTAATAAACTACTGGGTGTGAGAGGAGGGTAGACTGGAGGGCAGCCTGCTCCCCAAACAGCACCTCCCTCATCCACTGAGGCTCCCTTTGCTATCTGCCTGGCCAGCTGGACTCCCAGAAGTCTAGGTTTGCCTGCAGGGTGACTTCCACTGGGTATATCTTTAGGTCTCACTAGCCCAGTCCTGGAAAAGTCACTATAGCCTCAGAACCACAGGTATGTCTGGGTCCAAGAAAGAGGTCCTTAGCTTCTCTGTACTCTGAGATGGTAGCTCTGTTCTGCCTGGGACAGCTCCAGGTAGGAAGGATGGGGACCAGGCTGGGTACTACATCCAGGGCAGGTTTTTGGCCTAGTAACTTAATAAGGAGGCTCCAACTTACTTGATACCCGGCTCTTCTGTGTTATAAGATGTGTAGGAGGATTCCCTGTGTGGACACAGCTATGACCATTGGCTTAAGCCAATCAATTCTGCTGTCTGCCCAATATTTGTCTTCATGGAAGATACTTATCCCCCATATGCTTGTTCCCTAAGGATGCATTCTGTAAAGTCAGCTCATGGAAGAGAAAACACTTTCCTGATTGTGAAGTGTCACAACAGGCTGTTTGTTGAAATGGCGGCTCATTACTCTTGCTACTCTTTTTCTGTATGAATTCTGTATGAATTCTTTACCTCTGGCCTCCAAAGAAAGAAAAGGTTGACTAAATCCACCCAGGAATACTTGCAAGGTGTTTTCACGTAACATGATCTTTTATGGTATAGAGGTTGCACCCGGAATCATGAGCTAGACAAGTGCTTGACCACAGAGGTAGATGCCCAGCTCAACCGATCTGGTTTATATCTCCCCACATCAATGCTTCAAAGGTGTTACTCGTGTCCCTTTTGTGAATGGCAAAGCTAAGACTTAGAGAGAGGAGTTGATTTTCCTATGGCCACACAGCTAAAAAAAAGACAAGGTGTTTTACTCCGAACTTCATTTGGGTGGCCACTGCATACCCTATACCCACCTAAGCATTCCATGTACTGGATTGAGCCTACTAGTCTGCAGAGGCAGGGGGTGTCCACAGTGACAGGCTTCAGACTGGTCCTGATTCCAGGGTGTGGACTGGAACTGAATTGCTGTTGAGGGTCTGAAACTTTATTAAGCCAATGAAGTTGCTGCCCCAAGCACAGGCTGTTTGGGCCACTGAGTTCTTCAAGTCATCCCCAGTGTAATCTATTCCTTCTCTCTGTCCCCTTCCCTCCAGCTTCTCCCAGCCCCTGCCCCATGAAGTACTCCCAGGCCGGGGGAGGATTAAAGGCAGCCTCTGGATGTCCTGGTGCTGCAGCAAGACTCCAGATGGTTCCCAGGTGCTGTCCTTGCCACCCTTCAGAGAAAAGGACCCAGCTTGCTCTAGATGCCTTCTGCTCTATCCATTCCCCAATCCTTGGACCCTCTACTCCTTAAAGTTCTCTCTTCATTCAACAATGTATTGAGCACTTTTGGTACTTACTAGGCTCTGATCTAAAGTCTAGTGATTCCCAAGCCAGACAAGGCCCAAGGGAGTTCTCAAAGTAAGGAGGAGAGGGGATAGATGTAAAACTAACAGCATGCACTCAGTCAGTCCCACAGTATTGCCCTTCTGGACCCCAGAGAACAAGATCATGATCGGTACATGCAGATACACAGGGATGGAGTTCCAATGGGGACTTGGTCCTCATCGAGGGATGAGATGATGAGACTGGGAGGTTCTGCTTTGATGTACCCGTGATCACAGGAGGAGTACGAGAGTCAGGATGTGCATGTGCTTATAAATATCATCACACATATCAGCTTGTGTGATGGCCACTTCTAATGGGCACTAGGATCAGCATGTGCTCCAGGGTGTCTTTGTCTGTGGCTTGGCCAGTGGGCTCAAAGCTATCTTAGGTCTTTCTGAGTTCCAATGAACCTCAAAAAGCCCCGTGCCTCCATGCCCTCTCCATGGGCATGAGGACAGAGAAAAACTGTCTCCATAGCAGACACTGGGGCTGGAGACAGTTTTTCTCTCTAGCTGACATGGCCCTATCTGCATTTGGTTCCTTCAAATGTTCTCAGTACTCATCAAACAGACCAGAGTCCTGATGAATGTGAACTCCTGGAACTGGAACCAATTCCTTCATTGACAAGGCCTTTCATTCGGTGCCAGTGAACCCTTGCCAGAGCCAGACAAGTGTGGTAGACTAGTGACATTGGTCTTACTGACCACCTCTTCCTTCCACCCTGCCTCTCCAGCCCATCTTATATTGCTGCATACATATCTTTGCATGTAGAGGCTCTGTTTCCTTTCTGGCTTCACCAAAACCTATTTTCCATGTAGCAGTGAGGACGTTAAAATGAGGTATTATTCCACTTGCAGTAACTCCCATCTCCTTTACAGCAAAAGCCACAATCCTTTCCATAAGCCTTACTGTATCCCATGAGATGTGTCCTCCATCCTTTGCCACTCCCAACAATTGCTCTTCTGACAACCCTTCCTACCATCCTCTCTAGGACCAACAAGGAGATCAACGTCTCCCTGCTGATCTCCAGTATACCAGGCACTCTCCATCCTCATAGGGCCTTTGCACTTGTTCATACATCCTTCATATCTCCCATCATGCTCTCAAAGAGGCTCACATGGACCACTCCAGTTAAAATTAGAGATCTCCACCTGCTCTTCTGAGGCAGTCCCTAGTCTTTCTCCATCCTCTTTCTCCCCTGAGCAGTTCCCATGTCTGTTGCCCTGCATGGGCATGGAGCTCCATGACGATCTGTCAAGCCTAACCACTGTTACGTCTTACATCGTTGAAAGAATGCAGCCTGAGACAGGAGTCCCAAGAACCAAGCTCTTTAGGAAACAGGAGTAAGATTTCCATAAAGTTTGGGATACAGGTGCTCTGGTCCCTATTTCCAATACTATCCAATCGTGTCTCTCCCCAGGATACTGCTGGGCTTCTCACAGTTGCAGATAGACATAGACCCACAATGCACATCTGTGCACAAGTGTACTCTATGCATGTGCCCTCATACGTGTACAGATACCTACACTGCCCAGAACTTTTTTTTATTCTGTCTTTGGCCTACAACTCCAGAGAAACTCCAGGTTCTGTTGTTTCCCTCCAATGATTTCTAATCCCTTGAATTTCTAATCCATTGGATCACTTTTCCTTTCAGGGCACCCAGCCTCTGCCTCTCTGCCCTCAAGGCCTTCCCTATTCTTTTCTTGATGCACCCCCCCCCCCATTCAGCACTCATAGGCCCTGTCACCTTCCCTTGGGCTGTCAGTTCCTGCTTTGCTTCCATCAGCATCCCCAGATCCAATCTTTCCTTTCACAGGTCCTCAGATGCTGCCACCCTGCACTTGAGGTCTCTCCCACATCCTACTACATCATGTTGATGACATCCATATTGCTTTTGCCCCACGCTCCTTGTGGCCCCCTGTCTGTCCTTATCCCTATCTCTCTTGCTGGCAATTGCTCAGGCTTCAGCTCTCCGAGCCTCTGCATTTCCGCCTGGCCTTTATGCCACCTGCAGGCCCAGCATCCCCAAGGGCTCTCCACACAGCCACTTACTAATTAGGTCAATTATGAGGTCAATTATCTCCCCTCTCCAATGGTGCCTGCATTGCTCTACACATGGAGTCCTTCAGCACTTCCAGGGGCTCCAGGCAGCAGATGCTGTAGCCCTTGCTGAGTCCCCTGCAGAAGCTTCAACTTGTCCCCAGCCCAAGCAACTGCTGACTTATCCCAGAGAACCAGGCAGTGAGTAGAAGTTGCTCAGAAGGCTTCAGAAGAACGCATGGACAACATGGCACAGCCCTGCATGACACCAGGGTGAACTTGCCAGGACTGTGCCACCAGTGGAGTCCATCAACAGAATTGGGACATGTTCATGTGTGTGCATCTCTGTATAGGAGAGGACAGGGGCTGGGGAGAGACAATATGTACTGGGAATAAACCTTTGTTTTATTTAAAGACATGAACTTTAATTACCTCAAACAGGGAAGGAACTGTGAAAAGAACTCATTTTGAAGAACTGATCCTCTGACACATGGAAGCTGGGCTGCAGATACTGGCTATGAACTTTAATCTAGAACCTCTGATCCCATCACTTTTCTAGGCCTGATGCCATGTCTTTTTGAGAAAGACCTCCCATTCAGGATGAACCCCCGAGAGCCTCCATGTTCTCTTCCTTGCCCCAAAGTCTTTTTTTTTTCCACATTGTGACCATCTCGGTCACCTGCCTAGTTGCCTGAAAACTTATGCAAAAAAAAAAAAGCAAAAACGAAAACCAAAAAACCCCACAAAACAAGCAGTGTCATTGTGGCCATGAAAGCTATAACTGTCCAGGACCCCTGGCATCCGTGCTTTCTTCAGACTCATTGGGCCTACTGAGAAATGCCCATGGCCCCTGGCTGTCTGACCCACAGGGGGAGCCAAGCATGAATGAGAAGGGAAACAGGAGAAAATAACAAAAGGAAACAAGTAGTGAGAAGATGGATGCTGGGGAAATATGCTGAAGAGAATGGACGGGAAGCACACTGTTCTGTGAGAGACCTTGGATGGCTGTGCAGATCCATCTTCTCTGCTGTACACAGTAAGGCAGGCTCCAGAAGAGAAAGGGCTCACTCCAGACACCCCTGCCCTTCTCTAGCAGGGCACCCAACACCCTGCCTTAAGAGTCACCTTGGCAAGGGAGAGGTCAGGAGGAACAAAATGACAAACTTCCAAACCTCTGTGTTATTGGCCATAAAGACACCCATTAGAATAATTATATCAAGAGGTGTGTGTGGACACTTGTCTGCATTCATGCTATGGTACACCAACTAGATTGGGGATTGGTCCTCACTTTCTGCCTTGCTTGAGGCAGGGTCTCATTCACTGCTGTGTAGACCAGGTTACCTGGCCCATGCACTTCCGGGGATGCTCCTGTCTCTTGCCTCCCATCTTGCTGTAAGAATACCAGGGTTACAGATATGGGTTACTGTATCCAGCCTTCTGTGGGTTCTAGGGATATAAACTCAGACCCTTATGTTTCTGCAGCAAGTGCTTTGCCTTCTGAGCCATCTCCCCAACCCATAGCAGGGAAGTTTTAACAACAGGGAATTGAGTATAGAAATC
>JADRCC010146515.1:0-19936 GCA_019843855.1 Hylomyscus alleni
ATATATATATATATATATATATATATATATATGATAAACTGTGAAACTTCTATGAGATATCATGTTAGAATATTTAGGTGGCATAAAAGAAATACATGGCTTAAGGAAAGTAACTGATATTATCTATTTCATTTTTAAAACTCATTCTTCTGTGTGGAAGACAATACAAGGAAATAAGACTATAAGTCACCAATGGAAAATGAATATTTGCAAAAGACACCTATGATAAACAATTGTTTTTCATAGAACATAAATAATTGTTAACACATAAGGAAGCAAATCACTTCATAAAAGATGGGCAAAAGACATGGATACGCAACACTAAAAATATAGACAGCAAATCAGTATGGATCAAGATGTTCAATTTCTCATATCAGTAAGAAATTCTAACAATAACATGACATACTGCATTTGTACTAGAAAGTGAATAATCCAAAGCAACACAACATCAAGTGATGAAGAATATGTGGACCAACCGGGAATGCATGCATTGTTGTTGAGAATGCAAACTAGACACTCTTTCGACAACTGCCTAGCAGTTGAATAGAAATTAAGTATACTCTATGCATGGCACACAGTAGTCACACTTTAGATTTTAAATGATTTAAAGGCTTATAGACACACAATGCACAGTATAGCTTTATAAATAACTTAAAAATTCAGTAGATGTGTGGATAAATGAGGTACATCCAATAGCAGATTATTAATGAAAACTAAATGGAAATAAGATAAATACACAAACAAAACCACTCCCACCACCATCAAAATGTGGGCTGGATATAGTGGTACTCATTTATAATAATTAGAACTCAGGAGACTGTGGCAGCAAGTGTATGCCAGATATCAACTACTTAGGCTAATTTCAGTTTAGCTGAAGCTACAAAATGATCTACTATTATAAAAAAGAAGCTCTAAAGTCATAGATATAGGTGAATATTAAATACATATTAATATGTGAAAGAAGTCAATCTTAAAAGTATGCTGCATAAATACAACCCTATAATGCTTCTAAAATGGCATTATTATAAAGAAATAAAAGAATCTGTGGATAGTTTACAGAGAGGGAGTGTGGGATTTGGGAGAAAAGAAAACAAGGTACAATATCAACACAAACTTAGCACAAGTTTGGTGATGTCATGCTAAAGTAGTTTCTACCACTCTGATGGTAGAAACTCTGATAGAAATGACTCCTACCAACATTTTTCTATACTCATAGGGCAGTGCTCTGCTCAGACATCATCAAAGAAGCTTTCTCCAGCAGCAGATGGGAGCAAATATAGACTCACAGACACAAGAGGTGAGCAGGAAGGAAAGGGGAGAAGGAGAGAGAGAGGGAGAAGGAGAGAAACGGGCAGGGTGGAGAAACACTTTTATTAAATTCCTCCCCTGAGAATTCAGGAGAACCCTGTGGAATAGAAGGAATGGAGATTACAAGAGCCAGAGGGGTTAGAAGACCTCAAGGACATAAGTTCCTTTAAATCAATATAATCAACACTCCTATAATTTCACAGAAACTGATGTGGCAACCAAAAAGCCTGCACAAGGCCTCTGCATATTTATTATAGCTTCCAGTTTATTTTTTTTTGGGGGGGTGGGGATTTTCAAGTTTGTGAACAAGTAATTCTTTGATTTTTGTTCCTTTTCTTGGACTCTTTTCCTTCTGTTTGGTAGTACTCTACCAGCTTCTGTGTGAGATTTTATTTTACTTTATTACTATTTCTTAGAAGCCTTCTATTTTTTTTATCTATTCTTCCCTCACACATTACATCTTAACCTCACTTTCCCCTCCCTCCCCTGCCCTCCGTCCTCTCTTACCTCCTCTCTCCTCCAACTTACTCCCCCATTTCCCTTCTGTAAAGAGCAGGCCTCCATGGGGTATCAACTGAACATGACTTAAAATGTTATAATAATACTAGGGCACATACCCTAATATCAAGGCATGACAAGGCAAACCAGTAAGACGAAAGGTGTCTCAAAAGCAGGCAAAAGAGTTAGAGACGCCACACATTCCCAGTGTTAAGAGTCCCAATTTTTTGTGAGACAGAAATTAACTGGATTTGGATAAGAGGAGAGGTGAGAAGGAATGGGGAGGAGTAGATGGAGATGAAACTGTTATCAAAATATACTATGTGAGTAAAGAATCTATTTTTTTTATTAAAAAATGGTTACTTGAGGGCCACACTTGAAATTGTGTCTGTCCTTCCTCACCTACCTAAGGGCATTCTCTGATTGGCTTTAATAAAAATCTGATGGCCAATTAGCTGCACAGGAAGTGGAAAGTAGGACTTCCTGGGCAGGATAAAGGAACCCTGAGAAGGAGGAAAGTTTTCACCAGGAGACCACACATTACTACAGCAGATGGAGGTCACTACAGGCCTAGAAGGTATAGATAGCCACATGAATGAATGATGCTAGGTAGTTAATTTAGATGACCTAGTTGAGAGTCTGCCCAGCTAAGGCCTAAGCTTTAAAATATTAAAAGGTCTATATGTGGTTATTTGGGAAACTACCTGGTTAAGGAATAATTGCTACCAAAAGATGCAACAAACAGCTGAAAGAGTCGGATCCAGATATTTGCACCCAACCAATGGACAGAAGCAGCTGACCCCTGTGGTTGAGTTAGGGACGGCTGAATGAAGCTGAGGAGAAGGATGATCCTGTAGGAGGACCAGCAGTCCCAATTAATCTGGACTCCCGAGTTCTCTCAAACACTGGACCACCAAACAGGCAGCATACTTCAGTTGATATAAGGCCCCCAACATACTTACAGTAGAGGACTTCCAGGTCTGTGTTCATTCAGAGATGATGCACCTAACCCTCAACAGACTGGAGGCCTGTGGGAGTTTAGAAGTCTGGTGGGGTGGGGCTAGGGGAGGGGACATCCACATGGAGACAGGGGCATGGGGAGGAGGTATGGGAGGTAGAACAGTGGGAGGGTTGATCGGGACAGTGAGGGGAATAAAATATGGAGTATACAAAAATAAATTAAGGGAAACAAAAAACAATTGTCTGAAGCTCCTATAACACATTATTGGTACAATCAAACTTTTTGATCTTGCCAGACAAAGAGTATGTTAGTTATTTCATTCATTTCTAGTTTTATGTGTACAGTTGGGAGTTCAATATTGATTCCTATTTTGTTTAGTCTTATTGTACACGCTTAATATTCAGTATATATAATGTTGTGGGTGGAGATTTCTGTTGCTGTGATAGAACACTATTACAAAAAGCTACTTGGGGAGAAAAGGGGTTTATTTCATGTTATGAGTTTGGGTCACACACACATAAGGGACTCAAGGCAGGAACCTGGAGGCAGAGGCACTGGAGGATTGATGCTTAACAGGTTGTTTGTTCTCCTTGGCTTGCTCATTTTGCATTCTTAAGCAATCCTATAACATTGGTCTAGGGGTGCCATTACCCTAGGTGGGCTGGACACTCCCGCTTCAATCATTTAATCAAGAAAGTGCCCCACACACTTGCCTACAGTCAGTTTGATGGAGGCATTTCTTAATTGAGGCTTGACTTCAGATAACTCCAACTTGTGTCAAGCTGATAGAGAAAATTAGACAGGGAATAGAGCATGATCTAGTATGTACTATTATGTATATCTATGTTGTATGGTGACTTTCATAGACTTAGTATGGACAGGGTACACATGAATCCTAATTCCTTGATTTCACAACCTGTATACATTTTTATCATACTTTTCAACATGTTTCTCAACTTTCTAGTCACATCATTAATTTTTTTAGCCTTTTATATTCTCTGCCATTATGTTTACTGTGTCATTTCCCTGGTTTATTACAGCAAAAAGATAGACAACATCTTCTAGAATTGTGAGTCTGAGTGGCAACCTATAGTGCTATGTCTTGAAAAGATTGTTCCATCGACAATGTAAAGGCAGAGCTGTTTAGGTAATGCCTGTATCCAACGTGCCATAATATTGAATCTGACGATTATAGTTTCCTTAGCATCTTCTGTAGGCCCAAAACCATGCACTTTTGGATATGAGGGACATCAATAAGAAGCACACCATGGCATTAGGCAGAGACACACCTTTGAATTAGTCATCTATTTACCTTTCCTTTTTATTTATGTTCTTAATTTCACATTTTTCCTGCCTGCATTGTTGCTTGTGCTTTATTTTTGACTCTTCTGCTTTTTGTTTGTTGTTTGCATATTGTTTGTTTGTTTCATCCTACTATCCTGGCTAGGTCAACTTGACACAAGCTAGAATCATCAGAGAGGAGGGAATTGCTACTTAAAAAAAAAATGCCTACAAAAGATCTTGCTGTAGGCAATTTGTAAGGAATTTTCTTAATAAGTGATTACTGTGGGAGGTCCAAACCCATGGTGGATGAGGCTACTTCTGGGCTGGTGGACTTGATTTCTATAAGAAAGTAGACTGAGCAAGCCATGGGAAACAAGCCAGGAAGCAGTATTCTTCTACTGATTCTGCACTGCTTGGATCCCTGTGCTTGCTGCTTTTGATGATGAACTATTATATGGAACTGTCAGTTAAATGAACTCTTTCTTTCCCAAGTATGTATTTGCCCTGGTATTTCATCACAGCAATAGTAACTAAGACACCTGCTCCGTTTTGTATTTATTTCACTTCACTTTATTCATTATTTTAGATGCTTCTTTTGTTTTCTTTGAGATGGAGGGAAAGGGGCTGTGGATTTGGGTAGGCAGGCAAGTGGGGAGGATCTGAGAGGATCTGAAGGAGGGAAAATCTATAATCAGCATATATCGTATGGAAAAATCTATTTCAATTCAAAACTCAAAAAATAATTTAAGACATGAAAAGAATGTTTATATTATCATCATTGTTTAAATACAAATAAATACTTTCTTTAGCAACAGATAGTATAATTATCCAAAGCTATCATCAATAAATCAAATTGACTAGTATAAGAATTATAGTCCGGGGGCTGGAGAGACGATTCAGCTGTTAAAGAGCACTGACTACTCTTCCCGAGGTCCTGAGTTCAATTTCCACCAACCACATGGTGTCTCACAACCATCTGTAAGGTGATCCGATGCTCTCTTGTGGTGTGTCTGACCACAGCTACAGTGTCCTCATATATATAAATACCTAATTCTTTAAAGAAAGAATCATAATCCTTGAACTTTAACCATTATGATTCCAGTGAATTTCAAATGAACTTCTTCAGCTTTTATTGAGCACTTACTGTATTGCAGGAATTTTTCTATGCAATGAAGACCTAGTTATGAGACTACAGAGTCATGAACTTTAGGGAGGATATGAAAAATAACTACTTAACACATACTACACAGAAAATTTAGCACAATAGCTCCAGATAGATACGTTAGTCCTAGGAGTAACAAATAAAAGGATATAGAAGAGAGGTTGTTCTTTGTCAAATTACACTTATTATTAATTGTGCTGTGGGAAGTCACAGAAACTTTTGCAAATGCAGCCTAGTGTCTACTACAGAAGGTAACTAACTGATGAGATTTACTTCCTATGCCAGTGGTTCTCAACCTTCCTAACAGTGCAACCCTTTAAAACAGGTGACTTCTAATCATAAAACTATTTTTGTTTCTACTTCATAACTGTAATTCTGCTACAGTTATGAAAACTAACACAAATACCTCTGTTTTACTATAATCTTGGGCAACCCTTTGAAAGGGTTGTTTGAATCTCCCAGGAGTCTGAACCCACACATTGCAAACCACGATTCTAGATCATTGCTGCTTTACACTACTTTTAATTTCTGAAAATATTTTATGTGAAAAAAGGACTTTGTGCTAAAACCTAATTTTCAAAAACCATTGGCCAGGCAGACAGTCATTAAATCTTAACATGGAGATATTTGCTAAGTATTCCAGTCAAATACCCACTTATACTTTGACTTCACATAACTAAACTACATATAAACACATTAAGCACATAATGAACAGACTGATGGTTCCAAATAACCCTGGACACAGCTTTTAGTTAAACTACAAATAAAATTACATGCCTCATTATTGTAGGTTGTTTAGTAAGGAACAACCTCTATTCAAGCTGACATGAGAGGAATTTGAAAAAGACCTGGTATCCATCGATGTGCAGGTAACAGATACTTTCCCTCAATGAGATATATAAAATGAAATAAAGCAAACAAACACATACACAACTACACTAAAATGTGATGAATGCACCATTTGGACACATGGCTAGAGAAGCTCGTCATGATTTGAAGACAAACACTATAGAATCCGAAGGTGTCACTGAAGCTGCCAATAAAAAAAATGCAACTGATTGTCCTAACCAGCTGCAAAAATTATGAACTAAAATAGTAACCATCAGTGCAAGAAGTCCTGACGATGCAACCATGGCATCTTGGAACCAACCAACAATCTTCTGAATGGACTTCATGTACTTTCAGTAGGAGGGAAAGAATTCATGCCTGGTACTGTAAACCTACCCAACAGCTATGGTGAGGTCATAAACACTAGATAAAAACCTACTAGGGTCACTTTTCTAAACCAGTATAATTTCTAACTTGAATGCAAAAATGTAT
The DNA here is from genome assembly GCA_019843855.1 of Hylomyscus alleni. Lineage (NCBI taxonomy): Eukaryota > Metazoa > Chordata > Mammalia > Rodentia > Muridae > Hylomyscus > Hylomyscus alleni. The sequence continues at coordinate 6,534 of JADRCC010146515.1, forward strand.
CCTTCTACTCACAGATAAGTATAACACCTTAAAGAAGCTTATTTTTGCCACAGACAGACACTATTACAGAAAACTATAGCTTGGTCAAAATCGAAATAATAAATGTCCGTGATGAATCCAGCTCCCATTCATACTTCTACAACATAGTTGTGACATGGAAGGCTCGGGAAACAACATTGTGCAACACAGGGCAGCAAGACTGTAAAATCCAGAGGATCAGAAAATCTGCTGTGAGATAGTATTTTCTATGTGATATAAGAAAACGACATCCATGAAATCCTAACAATAGGGTTCCATAAACAAGAGTCATCCAGTGACATCACGAGCTGACATGCCAGTGTGGATGGAGCAAAATGTAGAGTCCTAGTAGACATAGAGCTACAGATAATTAGTGATTATGGGGAGAAGGACAATAAGTCTTCCATGAGGTAGATTTTCCTAGTAGGCTGCCTAATACCAAACGGTCAGCCGTAAATTTAGCATACATATATGAGTAACAGTGGACTTCATGCAAATGCATGTGTGTATATGTTTATAACAACTAAAGAGGAGGAGTCATGAATTTGAGGAGTGGAAGAACACAAGAAAAGGTGGAGGGGAAGAGGAAGAACACAAATTATGGAAAGAAAGGACTCAAGTATGAAATTCTCAAAAAGAAAACGAAGTACTACCACCACCACCAAAGCAAACCATGTTGCCTACATTGGATTCATTTTACTTAAGTCTAACAAAAATTCTGAATAGTAAACTTGATTTTAGAGATAAATGGAGACCAAAGGTGGAGTGATTCAGCTCTATATTTGTTTTAACTAACCATTTCCATGAACTGATGCCATCCTGCCTCCTGGCACCAACTTTATTACCTACACATGATCTGATTAAGGGAATAGGCAATGGAATGTAAGGCAGATTTCTTTGAGTCAGACAAAAAAAAAAAAAGAACCCAGGTAAGAAATTGTTTAAAATTTTAGATATTCTAAAGCCAGCAAACGTTTTGGATACCAAATGAATATTCTCTAAGAAATAATAAAAACACTAATTAGAAAAAGCAATCACTGTATAATTCACTAATATCAAACTGTTGCTATGAAAGTTCTCCAACAGCTGTATGCGGAAAAGCAGTGGTATACCATGGCAGGAGAGGTAGCATATGTAATTTACACAAATCGAGGCAGCCTGAGCAGCCTTCCTGGCTAAAAACTAGGAGTTACGCTTGTTATGGGGAACTCTCAAGGGTACCGTGCAATCAGAGGTCACAATCGAGGCAACAGAAGCAATGTCACCATATCACAGAATGGGCCAATTCAGAGGGGCTCATGACAGTCACTAAGGTCAAGGCTTGCAGCGAGTGATTGTGTTAAATGGGAGTATCTCCTGTATAGTATTAGAATTGTCATCTGAACAAACAGGTCCAGGTCATCTCTAGGTTACATCTGAGCTCTTTTCCTGCTATTTAAGATTTAATTCTTGTCTTAATCTCTCACAGTTTTTTTTATTTTAGGACTGAAACTTTGTTTTGATCAAGTAAATGCATCAAGAATTTCTGTTGTCTAACCTGAACTCCCATAACAAAACAAAACATTTAATTTCAATGTCTGTTTCTGTCACTTAATTGTGTCAAGGTTATTTGTTCTGAAATGTTTTTAAAATTTTGTCACAGGGACGTAATATACATGATTTAAACCCAACATTTTAGTGTATTATACTTAATTATATTATACTTAAGAAAATAATTGTATGCCCAATTTAAAAAGTTCAAAATTCATGTATCATTCTGCATGTTTTACTAATAAGCAACTAAAATAAAAAATGAGAAAAATATCTATAAAATTTATAAGTGTTATTTAGTATGTAGAAAAGATATCTGTAAAATTGTTGAGATATTTTGCAAGTTAAATAACAAAAATATAAGCGGAATGAATTTCTTTCAGTTTTATAAGAGACTTATGTTACATAATATAAGTTTATAATTTCCTAAAAACAATTCATGAATTATTCCTATTATTTTTGAATTAATAGCAAATGTTTAAAGTACTCAACAGTGCTACAGTTTTCATTATGTATATAGTTTTAATACCTAAAGTTATGTTTGTTATTTTGAATATGTATTCTTATTTTTATATATAGTTTCCACAAATAATGTTTGAGAAAGATTATATTCTATGGAATTTCATTTGTTTAAAAACTAATGAAGTCACTTGATGAATATATTTGATAATGATTTCTATCTTGCCTTTGGATGTCTTTAAATTTACAACTTAGCCTGAAAATAGATGCACACAGCTCCATGCAATAGTTCCAAATAAAGCTCACCACAACTAAATTATGATATCTTAAATCATAATTTCAGGTTATGAAAGCAGCATTCAATTAAACAGAGGGAAATTATTTTTTCATAACTTTCCAGTTAGTGTATTACCAAAATGTGAACATTGTGAGTACTGTGCCAGGTTACAGTCTAAAACACATTAGTCTCCTTTGTAGTGAGTAATTGTCTATTTTTAAAGCATTCTTTAGAATGTGGTAGAGGGAAAAAATGAGAACTTGTCTGATAAGTATGTGATCATTGTCAAAAGTGTACATTTCAGTTTACACGGCTTATTGTAGATGTCAATTTCGGTGACATCTTTCAATATGTACATCTCTCAAATCATACTTTAAGAAATTTAGTTCTCTTATATTTTTGATCTATGAATTCATTATACAAGAAGGAAAAATATCAACCCTATGTTAAACATAAAACTGTTATTTTAAGGAAATACGTCTTGACCTCATTAAAATAATTAACATTTCATAACATTATATTTCACATCCAACTTATGGAAAAGCAAAAAAAATTATCAAAGCAAACCATAGTCAATTACATTTTCAGATCAGCAAAATGCACTTGTAAAAGTCTTCCTTCCCTTAATTCAATTGTCTAAGGTATTTTAACAGCTCGAAAGGTGGTTAGACACATTCCTGCCTGCTGTGTGGCAGCGACGAGCTTTTCTCTTTGTTTACCCTCTGTCTTTCCATAGGTACAAATGCTAATAAAGAAATAAGACTACACACATGCACGTGTCTATATCTACATAAAGTTCAGCTTACTTTAATATAACTTATTTGTGAGTATAATAGTGAGTTATTATAATAGCACTACTGTCACATGGAATCTATTTTAAATTTATACTCTGAATTACTTTAGTAGAAGGGAAATGAGAAATTTGACTCAAGTTCATATTTTAGAAATACCTGTTGATTTTCAATCCTTAGGAACAAGAGGAACAGTGCCCCAACAATTTTAAATATAGTCAGTACATAAAGGTAGCACACTTTACTTTTATACCCTTGTCTTTAAGAAATATTTTTTTTTTTGTTTTTGAAAGAAAGAACTTACTGAAACTCCCTTCTCTAATTCTATGGTGTTTGATTTGTTTCTAAAATTATCTGGGTTTCGCACTCTTAGACCTGGGTCACAACCTTATGGAGGGACAGGAAATAGTTATCAGGTCACCCGGTGGTCAAATGAAAAAGGATTTGAAATGCTTCAGCATTTTAAATAGTCCTCAGTGGACCCTATTCACTCAAATGATTGACTTCTACACTGAAAATCAAGTTGGAAATTTCTTTCCTAGATCTAGTCAGCCTATACCTATATGATTACTGTAAAATTAAGAAAAAATGTAGTATTAGCAGAATATAAGACTGTCAGCAAAAGCCTCATATGTGTACAAAACGGCCTCTGAGACTGGCATGGATATTTTGATTAATGATACTTAAGTTGAACTATTTTGGTAGATTTGAGCAATAAAGTTGGGGTGAGAATATTATAAAAGGAACTAAAATTATCTCTTTATGCTATATTTCTTCTAAGTGGTTTTCAAACTTTGCGGTAAGTGAGCAGTACAGTTGATAATCAGACAGGATGATTTTTCCTGCACTGTATGGTTAAGTTCATGCACACGATAACTGCTCTTCTGTTTTTATATCTACTTGACACTATTTCAAGGAAATATAATTTTTTTCTGATGATGAAAAAGGGGGGACAGGAGGAAGTTGGGAGGATGGAGAACAAATATTTAAAAGAGAATAAATATTTAAAAAGAATTACTCTGTACTAGTTAATTTCCCTGAAGATCAAATTACTATTGATAATAAAAATCATTTTTTTAAAAAAATAGGTAACCAAATGTCTCAGGGTTTTGATACAAGGAGATCTCATAGTTTTAAAAAGAATTTTAAACCAATACGGACAGGAAAGGGAGACAACCAACCCAAAGTGTTGACTGAATCCACTCATTTCTAAACATCCACACGCCTACGGGCAGGACTTATGAACCTGAAGACTGCATGAAACAAAGGTGTGACGTATTCACAAATCCATCCACCTATCATTCCTGAAATTAAAAATCAGCCGGGATGCTTTACTCTGCAAAAGTGGAGGCTTGCAGCCCTATCACTGACAGACAGAAGGTTGGAAAATTAAGCACAGATTTTATTTTTAAGTTTTATTTTATAATAAGAAACCAGGCCATTAGAACTCTGTAACCAAAGCTGGAGTGTGTGCACTTGAAGGCCCCTGCAGTCTTTTACAACTTTTCAGAGGCCGTGGTTGTGAACTGGGTTTGCACTCTACCAGCAGAGCAGATCTGACCCATGGAGAGCACTCTTTCAGATCAACACTGCCTCGGGCCTTTCTGCTTTCTCCAAGAAGTCTTACGTTTCAGGCATCAAGTTGAATTTCTTCTGGAGATGATTAACCCAAACCCATGACAGATTTTTTCCAAGATATCCAACCCCTTATGTTTATTTTATCCTGGCTCTTTTTTGGATGTACTGGACACAAGTAACTTACTCATTTTACATGTTAAAGGGCTGGTGGAGAGCCATTAATTCCCTTAAAAATGAGAAAATATTTCAGTGTGCGGGACTTGATTGTGTGTGCTCACATTAGCTATAGGATTTTGAATTTTAAGAAAGATTTTTCTCCTCTACTATAAATTTAAAAAAAAGAAAAGAAAAGAAACATTTCATTGCATCTCAAGATACAGATCTTACACATTCAGGGAGGAGGGAACTGCATTTTTGTGATGTATTAAAAGACACAATGTTACAAGGATCAGTTTCTGTTTCCGTAAGCTCGGTTTGTAGGGGGTTTCAACTAACCTAAATCTTGGCACACAGAATTTCAGTTAATAGTCAACGAAAAACTATAAGGAGTCTATTCTCCATGTCAATATCGGTCAAGCCAGTCATTGTTTTTAGTCTTCAAGTTTTCTTCTTATCAGTGAGATGAGTAAGTCAGGTGCCTGATGTCATGCTTGATGTGGGGGCTTTCAAATTTTAAGATGATTACATGAATTTTTAAACATGACTATTGCTTTTAAAAACAAGTTTCTTTTTAAAAAAAGAAACATTACAAAAGATGAAGTCATTAAAGCCTTTTGCGAATATATTAGGACCAGTGATTCTTACTGGATCTAAAATAGATTTATAATCATAAATAGTAGTTGCTTAAAGTATTTTATACATTAAAGTATTTCAAATTATTAAATGTCAGCAATCAGTAACTAATATTGTATTTATAACATATTATAAGAACTATTCTTAAAGAACTTTGTCATAGGAAAATGTATAAATTCCAATTTAATATTACATACTAAGAGAAAAATGTATTTTGTCAGACAGTAATATGTGCAAATGTGTATCTGTGAAGACTGAGAAAAAAATGACACAATACAAGTTGGGGGACAGTTCAAGATCGCACACCACCACAAAGAAAACTGCATTTGGATATAAGCTTGACTTTTATTTATTCATATTGTTTAAAATTTCTCACAACTTTAATTTAGCATTTAGGTTGTGATAAAAATTCTATCCACATATTAAATATAGTTTTGTTTCTTACAATTTCTTAAAATTAAGTTTAATTGTAACTTACAATAGAAATCCATTTAATAAATTTTCAAAGAGTATTTCACATAATCTTTTCCATTAAAGAGAAAAGTTCTCATATGAAGTATAATCATAGCTACAAGAACCATAGTAGATATTTTTAGGCAATGTTCAGTGATTATTTCTCATACTAATAAATATCTTTTAAATGTTTTAAAATGTTACGTTCTAAGATAACAAAAATTAAAGAAAATTAATTCACTGTATGAGGAATTCTACAAGTGTTAAGTTTTCTCTGTGCTTGAATAAAATGGCAATGCAAATTTTATCTTTATAAAACATATATCAATATCTGAATCAACAAATTTAATCGCTAAGTGAAGGATAAAAACTAAGTTAATTTTTGTAATTAGATTTATTACTGGAATGTTTAGAGATATCAGATTCTTCTTTAGTTCATGCTTCAGTGGGCTACCTAAGTTCAGGACCCTGTATAGGGCAAGGAGAAGAAATGGCCAGGAACAGCATATAGACTGGGGCGGTAGGTTAATGCCAGAAGTGTGGCTGATTGACTGATTGACATCACCTTGAAAAATCTGGATTAAAGTGCCTTATTAGATTAATCCAGGTAAAATTTTAAGAAGAATGGATCACTGACTGGATTCAGCAACTTACTCACTTGCCAGAACCTGGAAAATTACTTTACATTCAAAAATAATTCACTATGCAGAATAATAAATGTCTCACCACACAACCACTTACCTATGCAAACCATATTCAATATGAAATGTATCAAAAGGTACCCAGTTACTCTAATAGAATTAAATGTAAATATAATTTTGTTGCTAATGGCTACTGGTTTTGATATTGGCAGACATTAAATGTGGTTCCAGTACTTTATGTGTACTAATTCATTTTCTGGGCTCTGAATTATGCATTATTTCTCTAAAGTTTACCTATTTTAAAACTAACAGACACAGAAATCCTGAGGAACAGAGGTTAGATTTAAATCAAAGAGTTCACAGTCCAACTTTTGAACTGTTAGATACTCTTATATTTTTACTTCTTAAAATAAAATCATGATGTTAATATATCTTGGAGATGGTAGTGAAGCTTTGGGATAAAATGTAGGTTCTTAAATTTTTCCCAAAACTAATGTAAGATCTCAATAAAAAACATTAATTATTTAGCTTTTTCTGACAGATGGGACACACAATGGCTATATGCTTAATTTTATTCTTTCCGATAGTATTTGGAATTTTATGAAACCCTAAAACTGATGAAATCCTGAAGACGAAGGAATGATACTTCTCCTAAGGTTTTTAAGATCAACACCTTCACAGTTGGTTAGGACATCATTGAATGAATTAAATAGTTTGCTAAATAAATCTCAGGATGGTGAGACAGTACAATGTACAGCTTGAATGTGACCACTGAATGTGGTAGAAGTTTAAGTTGCAGCAGGCAAGCATCTGAGTTTGAGGAATAGCAAGTAACAGGAAGAGTGTTTCTAAGGAACAATTTTTTTGAAGTGAGAAATGCACTTTAATCTACCAACTAATTCTTGAGCATCTAGATGAATCCAGTACCCATTAGTGGGAGGAAACAGACATGTGACCTACATTTAACCCCCAACTTTGAAAAGACTAATCATTTGGACAAGACAGATAATAACATGTAGTCACAGCGCAGTGGAGAAACAAGAATGGGCCTGGAAGAATTAGGAATGACTGGGAGATAAAATTATATGAATTTGAATTGTGAAGAGTAAGTACAATTGACACTGGAAAGTTGAGAAGGGCATTGCAGATAAAAGCAATAGCATGAAAGTATGAGGGTGAGAACTTAATTTATATACATATATATTGCTATAATCTATATATGTATAATAAATGTATTAATATTTGGAGAAATGTTGAAGTTTGATATTCTCAGGATCTATTTTGGGGATGAGGAAGAATGCTATAAAGTCAAAATGGAAATATAGTTTCAAAACAAGAAAGCAAGAGCATCACATGCTAAAGACTTAGAATTTTAACTAGAGGGAATGAATGGGCTTAAAACAATTTTTACTGATAGCAGCAGGCAAGATTGTGGTTTAGTACAGGAGATGTGGTAGGTTGGCATTTGATCCTAGCACCAGTGGGACTGGGGCAGGAAGATTATTCAAAGTCAGACTAGGTTACTACTGACACCCTGGCTCAAAGGAAACAAAGAAAGGGAAATGGAGATAATTCAACAAGAATTATGGTTTTGAAGAACACAGCAGTAGAACTATGGATAATAGCTTTTGCAAGACAGACTGTAGATTTTGGAATGAAGATAGGCTATTTCAAAACAAAAGAATATAAAGGACAGTGCTTAGATTTAAGATATGAAGCTTAAAAATGAAAGGAATGACTTAATATTCTGAGAAAAAGTAAATGAATGATTAATGATCCTTTTAACAAAGATGTAATACAATGAACCAATCAGGTGTGGAGTATGGAAAGACACTTCACAGTAGAGATGTCAGGCTTGAAAATTCGTATACATGTTAAAGGGAGGATGACTACAGGAAATGTGGTTGTGATCCCCTATGGCATGTTTTGAGAAAGAATCGCCTCCCTGTAAGGATCCCCACAAAGAATCTTTATACCGTATTGTAAGAAGAGTTCTTTCCTCATGATTGTGTATGTGGGTTCTCTCCCATAGAATCACCCTATGAGTTTCAGGTCCCTAGTATCACAGCATTCCTGGTGGTGGAACCATTGAAAAGGGACATAGTAGGAAGCTGGATGTCACTGAGTTGTTGTTGAGAACAATGTATGGAAGGACTGAGGCTTCCTTTCAGAACTGATTAATCCTCCAGGAGTTGGTTGTTACAAAAATGGTGAGTTAGTCATTTCCCGATTTGGATGCCCTCTGACTCTGTAAGTTCTTATCTTCACACACCTCCCACTAGACCCTGCTGTCATCTGTCAGGAGGGTCTCAGACTTAGTGGAAGGTGAACAGGTGAGGGCACATCAGACTTTCAGTCTCCAACTGCTTGATTTTTTTTTTAATTTTTCTTTTTCTTTTTTTTTTTAAGTTTTATTTATTGTTATATGTAAGTACACTGTAGCTATCTTCAGACACACCAGAAGAGGGCATAATATCCCATTACAGATGATTGTGAGCCACCATGTGGTTGCTGGGATTTGAACTCAGGACCTTCGGAAGAGCAGTCAGTGCTCTTAACCACTGAGCCATCTCACCAGTCCGCCATCTGTTTAACTGTTTGATTTGAATAAACCTCTTTGCTTTGTAAGTTCCTAGTTTTAGTTTTAGTTTTCTTTTCTTTTCGAGACAGGGTTTTTCCTGTGTAGGCCTGGTTGTCCTGGAGCTCACTCTGTAGTAGCCATCACCCAGAATCTGTGTTTACTTCATTTAATAAGGTCAAGGTGGCTTTTCAATGAATGGGATGGATCATGGAGTAAATAGGTACGTATACCCCCAGTCCCTTCATGTACCTCAGTCCCTATGTGTACCCAAGTCCCTACGTGTACCCCAGTCCCTATGTGTACCCCAGTCCCTACGTGTACCCCAGTCCCTACATGTACCCCAGTCCCTACGTGTACCCCAGTCCCTACGTGTACCCCATTCCCTATGTGTACCCCAGTCCCTACGTGTACCCCAGTCCCTACGTGTACCCTTGTCCCTAAGTTTTAAGGGCTAATTCATTCCAATTTTTAAAAAATAACTTTGCTCAATTTACTGATGACTTTATGTGCTACATATTATTTGCCTTAGAATATATTGCTAAAACGAATTAAGTTTTTAAAAGTACTCAAATTAAATCTATTTTCAAATCTCTGCTAGGAACTGCTCCCCCTCTCCACCTCTTTACTTCATTCTCAACAATTAGAAATATAAAAGGATAAAAAGGACTGTAGAACAAAAATATGTTTCGGACATAACAAGAAATTTGATTCATAAATAAGAAAGCAAACTGGGGACTGGGACTGGGGTACACGTAGGGACTGGGGTACACGTGAGGTATTTGTAAGGGGGTTAATTCCATGAGAACCCTATGACCTACTTTATTACCAAAATCTAGGTTTTACAAATTTCCCATTATAAGGAAAGTTGTAATATTAGCATATACCTATGAATATTTTCCTGTGTGCTTTAACTCTCTCTAGAGAATTACTAAGACATTGCAGGTGTGGCTGTTGTGTCACAATTGCATCAGTAGGTGGCAGAAAGGAGAAAGGCTATGTCTACACTCAGTTTTCTGACCTATGAACATCTGAATGATGTTCCTGGCATCTCCAAAAAAAGTGAACCTAAGATGACCACCAGTCCAGCATCATGGAGCCCAATCAGAGAGCTATCCAGAGACGACCACCAATCTACTGTCATACAGGCCTTAGGGAGAAGATAATGCCTGAGTGCCTGAGATTACTCCTGCCCAGTGCCAAAATGCACAAACAGGGCACTGGGCTCCAGAGACCATTCCTGAAATGACCCTGGGCACTCAGAGACCTCTGCACATCATTAAGAGAAGCAAGTAAGTGGGGGATAAATGGATGAGAAAGAAAAAGGATATGGGCACAATGAAGAGAGGCTGATCTGGTGACTCAAGGGTAGTGAAGAACAGTCTGATGTGAGTAGCTGGTGATGCCACTTAAGACCATTGGGTCCTGGTCTGTGCTAGCACTAGGCACTATGTCTATGTCCATGGTGCTGCAGCAGCAGGGGATTGTTACCCTCCAAAACCAGAAAGATATCCCTAGTCGGTGCTGCCATCTAGAGATACGTTGATGTCTGAGGGCTGAGCAGAACTGGCCCTACCCTTCAAGTGGACATCATGGGAGAGCTGGTCCTAGCAAGGTGAGAGTAAGAGAGCTAGTCCCTTCCCTTTCCAGCTGCAGTTCCCAGAAGAAAGGGCCCCACAGAACCCGGGAGTTGCAGGTGAGCCGGACTGAGGATGGGCACATGGAAGAACTGACCCTGGCAATCATCTCCTGAGTCCCGTTCTGCTTCTGACACAGGTGGGAGACCTAGCCCTAGTGTCATGAAAGCCAGAGAGCTGACCCTGCCCCTCACCAGAAGAAGTACTTGGAAGACTGGGTCCTGCACCTTGCCTGGGAAGCACAGTAGAGCTGACTCTGGTGGTGGGGAAGCCCCAGGGCATGAGCTTGGGAGAGTTAGTGCCATTACTTCTCTGCAGTGTAGTGACATAAGGAATGGAAAGATAGTTCCCTTATGCTGCTTGCCACTTAACTGCAGGCAAGAGAGCTGGCACCAAAGTCATCAAAGTGAGAGAGCTGTCCCGGACGCTTACCCACTGTAGCACACGGGAGAGTAGGTCCTGCTACTACTCTTCACCTAGACAGCATGGTCTATCTGGCCCTGGATGGGGGTGTTGCAAGTGAGCCTACCCATGAGTGTGGGAGAACCCTCCCTGTCTCTTGTCTGCTGCATCAGAGAGGCGTAGATTTCCTTACCTCCATTTTACAGTCAAGAAGTGGGAAAGCTGGCCCCAACAGGGTCATGTGAGCAGACAAGCTGTTCCTGCTCCTCATCTTCTGCATCACTCTGGGAGGGCAAGCCATGCACCTCACATGGGCAGTGCAGTAGAGCTGATCCTGATGGCAGAGACATAGGTGAGCTGCCCAGTGGTGTGAGCATGGGACAGTTGGCTCTGGAATTTGTCTGTCATTCTGCAGCTTGGGTGAGGGAGAAATGCCCTTCATGACTCTTGCACCTTGCCACCTATGGTAGGCAGGTGGGAGAGATGGCCCTGGAGTTATGAGAGCAGAAGAGCTGTCCCTGCCGCTTACCTGTTGGAGCACACAGGAGAGCAGAAGCTGCAGCTCACCTGGGCAGCACAGTAGAGCTGTCCCTGGATGTGAGGGATGCAGATGAGGTAGCCCTGTCTCTTGTCTGTTATGAGGTAGGGCAGATGAGGGAGAGACACCTTCCTACTCTCCCTCATACCTTGCCACTTTTGGCAAATATGAGAGTTGGCCAGGGGTAATGATAGTGGTAGAAATAGCCATGTCCTTTACCAGCTACAACACTCAAGAGGGTGGACCCTGCACCCTGCCTGGGCACAGGGCACAGCTGACCCTGGTTGCAGGCATCGCTGGTAAATAGCCCTATGTAAGAGCCAAAGAGCCAGCAGTTTGACCAGTTCAGGTATCTCTCAAAGCCAGGGCTTTGAATCAGCTCAGCCCAACATCTATCCCATCTATAAACTGCTGGAGTGCACAAAGGGACTATTCCTACAAATCCAAAACTAGATCTTCATGACACAGTGCAACAAAAGAAAATCTGAGAGGAGTCCCAGTGAAGTTCCAGTATCAATAGAATATCAGAGGTCAGAGGCCTTATACCAGATCAAGTAGTCACTGAAATGGACATTTGCAAGCAAAGAAGTATGGACAAAGAGTATACTGTGGACACACTATAACACAACACAGCTACCACAATGAGGTTTTTTTCCATCTGATGAGGGGGGAAGGGCTGCAAGGGTAGAGGCTGGGTGTGAGGGGAGAGAGAGATGTGTGGAATTGTGGTGCATGATATGAAATCCAAAAAAAAATTTAAAAGGTTTTTTTATTATATAAAAGGGATGGAAATCAGTACAGAGCTGGCAATTTCCATCTTCCTCATCCTAAATTTAAACTCAATATAAACAACTATATTCAAAGATATTAGCAATTTTTTATTATTTATCAAATACATCCTGATTTCATTCACAATCTATAATTAAGGTAGATCATTATTCTTTCTTATATACTAAGACTCTGCAGTTGGCTTCTCCTTTGCCCATCTTTAAAGCTAATATTTATCTTTCAGCGCCTTCTTACATGCTAATTGCTGAGCCTTTGGGGGAGTGCTTGTGTGTTCCATTTAGAGCTAAGCGGTCCACAGTCTTTTTTTTTTATTTTCTAAATAATATTTAATGAATAATCAAAAACAACAAGAACAAACCCCTGTTGCCTCCCCCCTCCCCATGCCTGCCACCCCACCCTCTCCCACTTATCAGCCCTGTCATTCCCCTACACTGGGGCACAGAACCTTCATAGGGCCAAGGGCCTCTCCTCCCATTGATGACCAACTCGGCCATCCTCTACTATACACATGCTGCCAGAACAATCAGTCCCAACATGTATAGTCCTTGGTTGGTGGCTTAGTCCCAGGGAGCTCTGAGGGCATTGGTCAGTCCATATTGTTGTTTGTCCCAAGAGGCTGCAAACCCTTTAACTCCATTGGTTCCCTCTCTAACTCCTTCATTGGGGATCCTGTACTCAGTTCAATGGATGGCTGTGAGCCTCTACCTCTGTAGTAGTCAGGTACTGTCAGAGTCTCTCAGGAGACAGCTATATCAGGCTGGAGGGCCCTTCCTTCAGTCTCTGCTCCATAGTTAGTCTCTGCAACTCCTTGCATGGGTATTCTGTTCCCCCCTTTCAAGAAGGAATGAAATATCTTCCTTTTTCTTGAGTTTCTTGAGGTTTGTGGGTTGTACTTTACGTATTCCGAACTTCTGGGCTAA